>JAAXYX010000204.1:0-54209 GCA_036851915.1 Ptenothrix huangshanensis | reverse complement strand
ACTACGCTAAAAAACCAGAAAGCAAACTTACACGCGTAATGGTCATCATTTTGCGGATCATAGCATTCGGAATTCCAGGGGTAGTCACAATGACACTTGACAAAATTCCACACCAAAGGCAGCACCAATCCCGACCGTGCATCCGTAAAAGTAGGGCAGGATTCTTGAATTGCCTTTGGAATTCCATCCCCCTTTTCAACACAGGTCCAGAAAGCATTGCAGTTGTCCGAGTTTGGGAAGTGCTTAATAAATGAATAACCGAAGCCATTCTGACAAGTTTCTCGGGGGAGAATATTCGGATCGCTGTCCGTACCCTCCGTGGTAATAGAGGCATCATTATTATCTAAAGGAGGAAAAAGATTGAAAAGTTGCATTCATGAAAAAATCTTACTATTGGACGCAAGAATTCGACTTGAAAGAAAGCAGTCGTATGGTCTACTGAAGACCGATGGCAAGATTAAGAAGAGAAGGTTTACATTTATTTCACAGAAACGTTTACCTGTTAAAGCTTGTGGAAATGCTTGCAAAATGGGACAGATACAGATACAGAAGATGAGTGCAGCAACTGTGACTGTCCCACCGTACGACTTAAACGAGAAACGCGGAATAAATCTTGAAATCATCGTTTAATTGTATTTGATTAGTATACACCAACTGTTTTTAAATTTGGAGCAATAAATCCTACCATAAAATGGATATTGGATATACTACTTCGGTAAACTAACTTAAAACAAATGGCCTCCTCTTACTCTTACCTTTAGTTCGGACAGATCTATAATGCATGTGCTACTCAAAAACGAATCCTGCTTTTAAAGAGCATTTTATTTGTATGCATGCTTAATAGTAAACAATAGTAAACTTAGCGTTTACTTTGTGTGGTCCGACTAGTAATACAGTGTCAGTTATATTTACAATTTACAATGACAACCAAAGCAAATTCTGTAGGTACGCCTCAATAGAACGGATTAGTAGGAATTAAGTTGTATTTACAATTTATTGATAAGATTAAATACTACCAATTCACATTGGTATTTATAGGAATCTGACGTTACAGTTTCAGTCAAAACATAATGCACAGTGTATAAATATTGATGTATAGATATTAGGTGGCTATGATTAATTGATGTGATGAAATAAATATGCTTACCTTTGGTACCTACATATTTGCTTTTTGACATTAAACTAACCACGAATATGGTCTGCAATCGAAATCAGTGGTGGAGACTAATATTATTGTGTCGCGGTTGGATTTCCGTGTGTAATTTGCTTACCTGTCAACTGTACGTCTGCACCTTACTTCCAACTTCTAAACAGGTACCTAATCATTAGCATCTTTAGGGTCTGTCTATAAAACTACGACACTCACCCACGGTTTGTCCTTAGTCATCAGTATCTTGTTAGGCACAAATGTTACTGAAGTTTTCTCAGGAAGATGGACTATTTACTGTAGCTGCTATTGTTATTTGCCCATCCACCTTCAATAATTTCAATGCAATTAGGTAGGTACGTACTATTACTATTGACTGTATTGTGAAACTTTCAAAAGTTCAGGACGTCACACAAAATCGAGCTCTCAGTGATAAATAATAAGATAATGATAATAAATGAATAATGTGAATTTGATAATAAGGCTCAGAAAATAATCTGCATGACTTTTTATAATGATTAGTTAATTGCAATTGGTTAATTTTTGCAGACTCTTTTTGTATCTACGACTTTGCTGGTATGCCGAGTTAGAATCGGCTTCACTGAATAAAACCCAATAATAGAGGGAAGCGGTGAAGCGGGAAGTGGTCCTCATTGTACAGCATGTTTTAAAACCACTTTGAAATACCAGTAGGAATTTTGTCGTTTACTAGGGAAACCAAGAATTTAAAATCCCTTTAATTTTTTAAACCCTTTTATAAAAAAAGATTTATTTTAACGTTGAAGATGCTATACAAGTATAGTAGAGGTATAACGTATACCCCAGTCGCTGTAAATTTGATGTCGTTTTGTAGAATTGTTGATTTGTAAAAATTACTATGGCAGTTTTTACATTTTGTAATTTACAAGCGGAATTTTTGGCTGCACCCATAAATTGATTTTGTCAAAGCTTCTTTATGCATTTACGTAGCAAAGAAATGAATTTTCAAATAATTCTTTGCAATATTAGTTCATTTATATCGTAATCGTAAAGTTTTGTAGATTGTAAAACATAATGTGCATTTCAATAGTAATATTTACATTTCTACAATTCTACAAAACTACATGACTACATCCCACTTACCCACTGGGGTGCACCTAGAGTATATTATGTCATTTCCAAAATACTGATTTCAATTATTATGGATTGAATCATTCAAGTTCCAGTTCTAATGCAGTTCAATATACTAATTATTTCATCTTTTTATTCGCAATAATAATAATTATTTCAAGTTTTGTAACTATTAATAAAATTTGTTTGCATTTTATTTAATAATGTTTATTTTAATATGTACTTACTAGTAAATTAATACTAAACATACTACAATTAAAATAAACTTTTTTTTTCATAAACACAACATTGAAAATATTATTGCAAAATTCAAAAATGTTAACTTCAACACAACATGAGTAACTTGTATCGTAGCTCATACCAACAAATTCTTGTAACATATATAATAATAATTGTGTCATAATCTAAATTGAATAATCATCAAAAGCTCTTCTGCTAAGCACTATTAACACAACTATTATTACGTGCCTTACAACATATATTTAATCTTCATTACTACTTAATTATATAATACAATTAATAGGTAATTATTTTACACCTCATTTATTTCATAACTACCTAAATACATATAATTATTACATAGATAGAGATACACGACCCTTTAATACATAACTTCCGGGTAGAAGGATTTTGAAGGAATTAAGTGTATTTGTTCAATTATAAAATGTATACAGTCGAGACATTGATTTTCATATTTATTTTGTTTGTCATTTATTGGTTTTAATAGATACATTATCATCCTGCAATTATAGAATACAATTATTTAAATTACTCTCATGGTCTACACAATGAGCACATACATACAAGAGCATTAAAGGCAGCGTCATTCGTTTTGTAGGTGGGGTCAAGACATTTATGCAATTCTGCATAATCAATTATTTATATTGGGGTATTGCTGTAGTTTGGAACATGAAAATATTGAAATTACAACTAATGGGTTTTAAACTTCTACAATAATTACATAATAATGTTATTAGTGCCTTGCTTCAAGGATTTTACCCGTTGATTTTCATAGTAGCAAAAGACCGGACTGTATCACCCAATGACTTTCTGCTTTTCCGTTTCCACATTTTGTTCTGTGGAATTCTTTGATATTATGAAAAGCTTTCAAAATGAAAATACTTTCTCTGCACTCCCCAATTTTCCATGCTGAAAATAAAAGTAGAACTTAGAATGTCATTTGGTGTAAGGTTAACGTGACAAAGTGAAAAGCATTTTAGTAAGGAACCTACCTTTATCAGTATTACATAATATACACAGTATAATTACCACAGAAACACCGTTAAAAACATTTATCTATGACTTAAGTAGTAATACTTATACACTTACAGCACTAACATTTGATATCAATAAATATTTTGCATAATATGTTTACACGCTTAGCATTACAATTTACAGTTCTCGATAATTTCGGATTATTACTTAAAAACTAATATCCAGTTTCATTTTTCATTAACAATTTTCACAAAATATATTTTAGGCTATTTCTGTAACCAAATTAGAAACCAAACCGCTACCAATGCCGTCTTCATTTGTAACCATTAATAATTGATACAACTTGTAATGAACTCAAAGACCAAGACAATAATAACAGCTTTCACAGACTGTTGTCGATACCACAATTTTATATTCTAAACATTTAAAATAAAAAACAAACTTTAACGTGTCATTCGGAATGTTACGACCTCATCTCGGTCACTTGAAACATGCAAGTTTTACTTTTTACTACATATTGAAACACAGCAGTAGAGCGGTTACGGTCACAGTCACAACACATGTTCCATAAGAAATATTTACGCTACTTTATAATACAACTCTAGTTAAACTAGTTTATTTACGTTTAATATTAATACAAACATTTAAATTTAGTAATCACTCCTTTTTATACAGACACAAATAAAATAATTTGAAACTTTCTACTTAATTAGTTTGTATAAGAACTTGGAAAGATGAAGAGAAATTCAGCAGCAAAAAAGATCAAGACAAAAACAGCATTAACTTGCTGTCCACCACACCCAACCGTTCACCAAATGATTGTTTAATTTTACAAGTAATGAACATCAACTACATTTTCTAGCTACATAATTCTTTTATACAAATACATTCTACTATTTTGAATGTTTCCAAAATTACTTGTAGTTATTTGTTATTATAACAAAATACTAATTATTACTAGTCACGGGTTAGTTCTAAATCGCCGTGTCTATTTTAAAGGCAATAACAGTGTCAGAACGAAATAATTATGTGGCTAGCTACAACACAAGGAAGTTGAATGTAAAAACTAAATTACATTTTGAAAGTGGTGAAATTCCCTGTTTTATTTAGTTACTTCTGGTGTAGACTTAATCATTTTGTCAATTCGTTTTGCTTCTGAACAAAAAATAAGCGTACTTTTGTAATAATTGTTATTGTTCTGTTTAATTACTTACATAAGGGTAACGTAATAAAGTGCACTTTTACTGGTTACAAATTCCTGGCTTCCGACATCCCGAAATTAAATATTGAATCACTTTCTAAAAATATTGTCATCAGTAGGTCAATTTGAAATTAATGGCAACCTTTGTTCGCTCGTAAGAAAAATATAAACATAATTATTTAATTTTCAACACGCTAGATGGCGGTAGATAGTAGGCTTTGAAAGTAGCCCCTACTTGAATAAACGAAAATGTCGACATTTTTGGACGCCCTCCAACTCCACTCCTTCAGTCAGAATTTCGGATACTTCTGGTATTTTTGGTACTCCTATATAATCTGATATTAGTTGAAGTTACTGTCTCCAGTATTGCAGAACAATTCAAGAGTTTAATTCCAAATCAAATTACGTAGGCACAAGTGAAATCTGCAAACATTTCTTGCCGACTTGTACAACCAAACGCATCGGTAAAAGGCACAAGCTGACGAAGTAATCCCTTGGTTCTGTAAAAATAAATACGAGCAAGGTTTATAGTGTAATTATATAAATCGTGAATTTTAAAGTAAATAAATAAAAGCATTCGGGATTTTACCTATGGTCATGACTGAGGCTGGTGAAAGTTGAATGTTCCAGGTCATGGTATAAAAGTGTGTGAGTTGAACACTGAGACTGAAAAATCGCACATTAAGACACATAATTAATAAACGCATTAAATGGTCTCCAGTTTTATTATTTAAAAGTAAAATTTAAGTAGCTTTCACACCTGAACATATGAGATAAAAAATGCGGCATTATTATCGTATTTTTGTAACGATGGCAACGCTATGACTGATTCATACTCCGCTGCATGCTTTAATGCATCCAATGCAATTTGAATCCCTCCTAAATGAATAGTTGTGTCCAATGATGTCCGCTCTATATATGGTTCGTCATCTAACCGAATATTTGTAAAAAATGAGGCCAGGCACGTTCGCTTTGCTTCGATCTAAAAATTGGAGAGAATAACAAGGGTAAATTATTATCCTATACCAACGAAATTGAACCTAGCATTATTTCCACAATGGTATACGTTTTTAAGGAGAATGTTATATTTTACACCGCCAAAGACAGATGAGGTAAAGACATTTGTACTGGTGTACGTAAATAAAATAAATATGAGTCAGAATAATCCTCAATGTCGACGGTGCAACAAAAAAGGGAATAAAATCAGAAAGTGAAAATTACGCACCAAATTCCTAGTTTCTTGAACCTTTGGGTCGCGTTCTGTCATCAAAGCTCCACTTGACCAGTACAGACCTTTTTCAGTTCCGTAAGCACTAGCAATCGCTTCAGCCAATTGAACTCCAGCGGATCCATATATCAAAGACCTAGTTCCGAAAACGATAAAAGATTTTACTATGGTATTCATCAGAATTTAGTTTGCACAACGATACTTCTTCCAAAATGACAGCTATGTATAAACATATTACTATAGTCCATCGTTATCTTGACATGGCGTGTTAACTGTCAGTAGTGCTTGAGAAATGCATTACGAAAAATTGAATGGATGCAGAAAAGTCAGAACCAGGAAGCTAAAACTCAAGTATTACCTATACATTTATATACATACTTTCTATTAGCTTATGACAGTGACTTACAAATGACTGTTATCCAAAAGTAGGATTTCCTTTTGCAAGAAGCTTTCAGGCACAATAATTTTATTTGAACTCGGCACGAAAACAATTTCGAAAGGATTTTTAGCCAGAGTCTCTAGAATTCGGGCATCCTTGGTTGGATTGGCCAGCTGACGTTGCACTTGGTTTAAGGAAAAGTCTGTTGCGTACTGAATATTCGAAAAGAAATCGTAATATTGGAAATCCAGAGAGAAATACATGTCATTTAAGACCGTCCTGTTTGTCAACGGTGTTCCCACTTGAATTCCCATCAGTTTTAGCTATAAGCATTCAAGCCAAACAAAATGCATCAAAACAAAATAAGCGCACATGAATATTAGTTCAGTTATTTCATTACTATATAGAAATAACAGGTCTATTTATATTTATATGTACTTTATCCAAAGCGAAATTCTTCATGGTCTCATTGTACTTGAGTCCACTGTCAAATCGTTCCTCCAATGTTTTCTTCATGGCTTCAAACATTGTGTCGATCTACACACGAAATCAAAATTATTAATAATAATTAATAATAATGACTAACAGTAATTAATTCTTCATTAAATATGTCATGGAATAATTTTTCCATCATTTGTTTTTTTTATTTGTTCCCACCTTCAACATTTTATTTCCACGATCTTCACAATTTTCACTCAGTAAAGCGTTGAACACGTGAGGGAAAATTTTGAGAGACTCGTCAATACAAAACTCCCATCTTGGAGTGGCTCCAACACTTCCTACAGTTATGAATGTCAAAGAAGAGAATGCATATTATTATTATGTATTTTATTGTCGGAGAGTACTGACCAAATTGCTACACAGAAATGCTTTTATCAAAGACAAAATATATTTAAATTTTAAACAACTTGCCCGTAGCTTCCTTCTGATAAATGTCATACACATCCCGAAACGCCTTGGATAAATAGGGGAGGTATTTGTGAGTGAAGTGCCACATTAAATAGTTGTTTAAATTTCTGTAACAAATAAAGGTAGAATTTCATTATTATCAATTTTTATTCAAAATATGAATAAATCGAGTAACTGATTACATTCATGATCATAATCTTACCCCTTGTCCGTGGTGGAAATGATGGATGAAATATCGACAAGGTACTGTTCAGATACTACAAGCACTTCCGTCGCGTCATTAACGTTAGCTTGTGGAAAAAGTGATTTTAAAAGGTCCGCCCAGAATATCTTTAAATAAAATATGCGAAACAATATTGATAAAATTATGTATATACTAACTCCAAAACATTCCGAGAAAACATATAAAGTCGAAATAATTATTCCTTTTTGATTAAAATAGTTCAATACCGTATTTGACTGAGCCTTCAATTGACTGACGCTCATTTTATGAAAGGTCTGAACTGGATCACGCAAGTCTAGTGACTCGGGTGTGATTTCCGCAATTCGTTTTTCAAAATAAAAGATTTCATCAGCAATCTGAGAAGCTACGTTACTCGTGGCTCCTAGCAGCTGTAAAACATCTTTTACGTAGGTTCGGAATGCAGATGCAATCTGAAAGGAATAGGAATAACATTTAACAAAATTAACATAGTAAAAGGTGAATATGACATAAGCACGCATTGATTTTCGCACTGCTTAGTATTCACAATTATAATGAAAACTGTTTTCAATATTCCCTCGCAACAAAATGTAGCTTTTCAAAAAACCCTGTATTTTTCTAGACCTATATTTTCATCTTCATAAATGACATATTGTGACATCTGGATTCTTTTTATCTAAAATCTAACATTAAGTGCAAGCAATATATTTTAAAGATTCTGCATACAATTCTGACTATACTTTCAAAATTATAGATTATTCATCTTACCTACTACTTTTCCCACACATACAGAAGCGTGTTAAAATATGTTTGTAATTCAAGCAAAGTTTTAATAGATGAAGAAGATACATACATATATACAGATTACACTGCCCTTCTAGAAATACATTCATGTACAGCTTCAAGTTAAGCTACATAATTACATACAATTGTACATTTAAAATGTATTTGGAAAACACTTATACTTGAATTTTAGCTAATTACACAAGTATGTCTCTAATTAATTTAAATCTTCTTAGTCCTTATTTTAAATTTCGAATTCTATGGTAATAACATAATAAGCAAAGCGATTATTTTATTATTACGTACCAAGATAATACTAATTTTCAAGAATTGACTCGAGTGAAAGGACAGTGTAGCAAGAGATAAATTACAGAATGTGTAAACAAATATTAAAATATAAAATATCTATAGATACCATAGTATCTATAAATGACCTACTAATAAACTATTACAATACAAACAAATGCAGATAGTAAATAGGTAAAAGGAAGGAGAAATAAATCATTTACTGTACACTTTTACGTTGTTCGAAAAAGAATTTTTGAAGTGAGTCCACATGTAAGTCGTTACATCTTTTCCTCGCACAATCTGACCATCCCATCACCAGCTATAAAATCATAATTAAACCAACAGATACACCTCCGCCACCAAACTAAAAAAAGTACCAAGAATGGAAGAAATGGGGAAATCAAGAGCTCCCTTCGACACTGTATGGCATCGGGACGGGATGGCGATTCACCATCTCGCTCCGAGTTGTAATGCATTTGCATTTGTAACGTACCCACAAGCATAAACCCCATAAAAGCTCAATATTAGCGAATTTGTATTTACATTTGCAAATTTATTTTGACGGGATCATCCCATCGGTGAGGCACAGAATGAGGTTTAGATCTGGATAAAGGTAATATAATGATCATTTTGTCATCCCGATCCGGAAGTAACGTCTCGAACGGAGCTTTAGGAAAAACTAACGTACACTAAAGAAGTACCGGGTAGAAGCATATTTATAGGTGTAAATTATGCTACAACCCACGCACATTTTGCATCGTTAAAATCCAAGCAAAAGTTATTCCAGAGGTCACGAAAATTAATTCGGTTTTATTAACTCGACAACGCATTTTAAATCATCATCCGGGACACACAAATAAACCCTTGTAATTATAACATGCATAATAAATCCCAATTGCTTTTCCGTCACGAAATTAAGCATCAATGCACAAAATCAAAACGCGTGGCTTACAAAATTTTGAATATGAAAGGTACAACATTGTAAATGACCCCTGAAAATTGATTTCTTCTCACAGTGTGCAATATAGCTGATAAAGCAAAATAAAGAGTAAGGATATGCACATAATTCTACATTATAACACCCTAAAATATGTATGTTTATATTTTGCTAAAAGCATACTTTATCCATTCGCAAAACCGCTAACTTCCCACATGAACCCAAACATGAAGGCAGCTTAAAGCATAGTAGGTACTTACAGAAGATTACACTGGACGCCACTCTAGATTTGAAGAAGATTAAAAACTGAACGGAAGGAACTTTAACTGAGTGGATGAACCTCAGGGGACATGAAAGCTTTTACATTTGTTTGTGTTTTTACTTTTTTCAGCGCATAGGCAGCGTAACTCTGTTACAGGAATGCTTCTATGTTAACGCTTCTATGTACATCAGGCGATATAGGCTGGAAATAAAACCAACGGCAAGGCGGAAAAGAATTCATTTATCATTGCTTTCACTCATCTGTCACATATTTCAGTAGCCGCCAAAGGTAACAGAATTAATGTAAATCAAACAATCTCATAACAAATAAATGGAAAGACGTGTTGAAATAGATCTAAATATTTAAATTGTGCACTCCAATTAACGATCAACTTTGGCTTTTGCGATCTTTTTATGTGATCAGTTTTCTGTAATAGATATTGGCATGCGTGCAGGTAAATTGTCATCGAAAAATCACTGGATACAATTTACAACCACGAAGTAAATAATTGGTCCTTACATGTGTACGCTATAAACGTGTACGTGCCAAATAAAAGTCGGCTTAGTGACTATGTAAACTAAACTTGCAAAACACGGAGAAAGTCAAAAGTTATGGTAGTTACTGCAAAAGCTATCAGCAATTAATCAGCATCAAGCGCAGCGTATGCACTCATCATGTATGTAATTATCGTTACTAAGCACAGCAGGAAGTGCCAAGCAAAACTATAGATAAGACTAGCTGAATCACAATACATACCTATTAATTTCAGTCGTTTAAATCTACGCGGGAAACGCGTTAAAGCATATGGTCAGTGTTAAGGCACCTACATAGTTATGATCCAGTAATTACCATTAATTACAATAAGCAGATTTAAATTGATTTGTACTTACTGGTTCCTCATGCTTGAAGTAGTATGATCTATCTGGAAGGCTGAGTCCCGAGGGGCCAATCTAGAAAACAAATAAAAGGACGAATTGAAATTGTTTCATAATACAAAAAAAGTAAATAAGCTGGTAACGTTTCGTACTTAATAGCCCTGGCCTTGGATCAACTATACTATGACACAATTATGGAAAACATTATAAACAAAAATACTACGGCATCTAAAAAACTAAAAATAGCCATCATACAGTTAGGTGAAAATATGCAACTATGTAGATCATTTCATGCTGTCTAATTATAGTTATTATACAGAAGGAACAAATTATGCATAATAGGGGTACATTCAAAATGATAAGACTCTTGCCTAACTACAGATTCTGGTGTATAGAAAATTTTGCAATGGGTATAGATTCAAAATTTCTTTAGAGTTCAAAAGGTAATACAAATAACAGAGAAACTCTTGAAATTGAATGAAACCAAAAGATTGTATACACGCTGACAATGTTAGCAGACACTCTCTCAAAGAAACGGTAGAAATACATAATCCCTCTTTGAATCCATGGAATACTTAACCATAATTGGGAACTTTTGAGAGGTACTCGGTCTTTCGGATTTATTGTGTATGTTTACCGAACTAAATTACTCGCTTCATGGATTCCAGTCTTTAGCTATTTGAAATTCATGCAACAGGTTAGCATAATTCTATCTCTCTCTGATCCAAACTCTAATAATACAGAAAATCTTTGAAAAGCCTTGTGGAATAATGTGGGAGTAAGATATGTATCATCATATTATGAATACACTAAATAATTAGTAACAACAAATGGCGCTCCCTTTGGCAAGCTTTGAAGTTTCAAAGAGCTTACCGATACTCAAGTTTGTCATTAAAAACTATTCTAAACTGATAACATACCATCATAAAATAAATGAGGGTATATTTTAAAAATAGGAATAGGTCAATAGATCGTATCCTTTGTAAGAGAAATAATATAATCTTTTTCAAAAAAAATTACTCTGTCAGTTACTCATACAAAACTAACTACTACATATATAAATTCAGACATAAATAATTAGTATGATGCTATAGACTTTCATAATTATCTAGAACCTCGACGTCAAAATTCAAATTAGGAAAGAAAATTCAGCCTCTACTCCAACCAAGATCTGCGTCATTTTTTTGGATAAATCCCCAAGGATACATTTAGTTAGGATAAACAGTGGATCAAAAACTCACTCTGATAATATTTCGAGAAGGTCCACGTGGATCAGGAACAACGTCAATATGAAAAAACGGGCTCGTTCTCCACTCTCCCTGAAGACGTTTAAGTACGCGTGGGAAATCAAAGTCGTTAGCTCGGAACGTATGAAACACTTGCCACCCACCTGGAACATCAAATGTATTTCCAATCAATGTTTTCCTTATCCAACAAATCCATGTAATTTCCATTCAAAATCTTAAAATAATGTTTGCTGAAATTCTCCTATAATTAATAAAAATAAGATGGTTGGGTCAAAAAATGTATAAGCCGTAGATGTACGGTTCGATTTTTGTTTGATTTTCTCTGCCTTAAGGGAAACCCCAGATAAACATTAGTGGCTTAGCACCCCTTTAAAGCCTTCTAAATAAACGTTAGTGAAAAATTAACAAGAATGTGCATAATTGTGCAGACATTTGTGAATATAAAAGTTTCGAAGTGCGGTAACAATAAATGTATTGCATTTTTCTTTTACTGCATGTTTTAATTAAAAAATGTTTGAAAATACTTATTAGCACACATTTAGGTCCACTGCAAAAACTAAAGATTCTTCAAACAGTAAAACTAAATCATGCATAAAATATTTAAACTAATTATGTACGCAATTAGGGTCTTTCTTAAGTGCATCAAAAACGCATTAAAAACGCATCTTGAACTACGAGATGCAATTTAGATTTTTAGACTAGAGACCTAGACATTTTTAAAAATTGCATATAACAAACTTGCATCTTCAGCCATGTTTTGCTTAAGCAAGTAATTATAACTACAACGCAAAACAAGTTGAAAGTATAATTAATCTAAAAAATATGCTTTCGAATTATAATTAACTATAAATCCGGAAAATGTGAACGTTTCGGACTATGTTTTGAAACTACACATTTGCACAGGATCAATATTATCACAAAAGATGACGCTGCAAAGGCAGACTGAACTCAATCTAAACTTAACTTACCCAGTTTCTGAATAATTTTCTTAAGTGGTTTTTCATTTTCTGTTTCGATGTACTCGAGGGCCATGCAAGTTTGATAGAAACGTTTCACTTTCATTTCCACAGAACTTGACTGATCTGAGAACGGAACTGTGTTGATTAGGCTTCGTAACTTTTCTTTTACTGTAAACATACATAAATCATCAAACAGGGTGCTTTAATCTATAAATCATAGACCATTAATTATTGCAGGACATCTCATCATTCTTATTTTTCACTTATTTACAATTTACAAGGTACATTACATAAAGCACAAAATCAAGGTTTCAGTAGATTTCAAAGATCTTATTTAGTAAACGCTACTGACTCTAAAGTTGCATACTTTCTTTTTGCTTTGTACAACCAAAGAGAATTCCGAATTCCAAATCCCCATGGTAAGGAGCAAAGAGTATTTAAAATATTTAACACAACTACATTCAGCAGCACAACAACCAGCATTTTAACTCTAGTATTATGTCACATTTGTATGCACATACTTAAAAACTTTAAGCTGAAGTATGACGTAACAAATATGATCATGTTTAGATGTACATAGACTTAACACGTAAAATTAAATGATAGTAGGTATTTCGTCTGGATATATCATCGTTTAAGAGGCAATAGGATAAGGAGCTTATCCATTTCGGCTTTAAATCAAAATGATGCATATCCATAAATTTTTACATAAAAGCAAAGAGGGACATTTTCATTTATTTTGTACTAGACATATCCCATTTTGCTTTGAAGTTGTGGAATAACCCCGATTTGCTTTTATACACAGTGACAAAAGCCCCATTTTGCTTCTTAAACGACGAAATGTAAAATGGGGAGAGGTGTTTTAGTGAAAATTAATTAATTTTGACAAGGCAGTAAAATCTGAGCCAGTTTTTTCGGCATTCAAAGCTACAAAGGGAAACGAGTTATGAAAATATTTACCTTTGAACTGTTCCAACTCTTCAGCACTCCAATGGGATTTTGATTTTGGAATAGGATTTCTAGACAACCATCCCCCGCAGCCAAATTCCCAAAAATCTTCACAGGGTGAGGTAGATTCATTTAATCCACTTAAGATCTGTCATAAAATTGAGTAAACTATATAAAGTCACTGTTACACAGCCTCGGATCCGAGTAACGATGAAAAAAATTCTATTTGACAAAAAGCTTACAGCTAGGACTGTGCATATAAAAATAAACCAGATTTAAATTTTATCTCAATCGTACGAGTTTTAAAGGAAAATCATGCCAGGCTCACAAATAATTCTCTCTAAATCAAGTGTTAGGGAAGGATGAAAGGAAGTTCACTGTTTAATTTTCATGAAGCGAATTGTAGATAAAGGATATATATGTATTTGTATTCCAACTTATGTCAAGTTTAAGTACCTTTTTCAATCCTAAAATGAAGTCCCATAAAAACTACCGCAGCAGAAAGAATACGCACTTCATTAGCATAATTGTGTGATCAAATTACAAATCTACATAAGTAATTATTATAATTGTACGTGGTAACCTAAACACAATTAAATATGTGCATTTCTAAACACGAATTTCATGCACAACAAATAAAATGTTATTCTTTCGACCTATAATATGTGTCTAACTACATACGCATACCTAGTTATCCCTACTAGTCCACGTGTTCTACATCTCTACTTTATTTCACTTCCTATTTACCTTGTCCACAATTTACCACTACAATGAATTAAAGTTAAAAATACATTCTAAACTCGAAAACTGTTTATAATAATTAATTTATTACTCATTTCTCCATTTTACTGTGTTCAAAAGCAGAAAAGCTAGTAAAACGCAAGTGTTCAACATTCCTCGTTGGGTCATTCAACATTCTTGGAAGATCTTCTATTCAAGTAATTGGGTTTAGGTGATATTTCAATTTTTATAACTTTGTGCTATAGTATTTTAACATTGGATGTTAGAACTTATGAAAAATATAAACAGGAAAAAAGGCGAACTTGAGAAACGAAGAAGACGGGGATAAAAGCAAAGAGAAATTACGATGACGGTTGGGGCACTAACTCGCAAGAAAAATATTTATTACCGTTTCGGTAAATGGACCTTCGTCTACGTGTTACCGGTTTTACTACTATGCTTTTTAGCGCTTGCTCTAAATATACAAAATTCATACATGCAAATGCATACAATGCAAAGGTTCTACTCTTCTGGAATGATATATTGCCATTGTTTCAGATGCAAAAAGCTAGGTTTTACATTTTACGACCCCATATCAGTATACCTACACAGTGTAAAATAAGTTCAACAAAAGTCACAAAACCCAAAAATATGAACTTTTGGAATTTCTTTTAAAAAATGAATTAACATTTTGTGATCTTTCTGTAGTGCAGAAACAAACGCTTCCCGACTCACTTAAAAATCTAAAGTTGAGATGCATTGAATTTTTCGTTGTAATTATGTATCGTCCTGGGACAAAACTGTAGTGCACATTCCCCCCAAACTTCTCAATTGATACGATTTACATTTTACAATTCCTTCCCTACAAAGTCCTCGATTGGGAGAAATTAAAAATATAACTTCTCATAAGGCACCATGTTATTTTCTCCTATAGATAGTATATAGTCGTAGCGAGTAGATAAAATAAAACTGGAATATTTGACTATTGACACCTCGATACCTAAATCATTACTAAGGCAATCAAAATAATGCTTTATTGGCCTCCCAAAAATACTTTTTCTCATGTCCAAAATGCAATAATAATGCCCGCGGTCGACATTTTAAAAATTCAAAATTAATGATTTCTTCGAGTTCAAGTTGTTTTTAATGTTTTTTTGCTTAGCTTACAAATGCTGAATTATTGCCTTTTTGAAGCATTCAAAATTCTAACTGGTGAATTGGTTTCATTAGCTTTTTGGAAACTGCAACTTTCATTAGCGGTAAACCCGATGCTGGGTGCTTTTTGTAGTTCTTTAGTGGAATAGTAGAATAGTGCTTTTTTAATGTATTTTTATTTTTATTTTGTATTTTTTAAACACATTTTTTGTTATTTTCTTGCATATCTGTTTATTCAGAAATTTAAATTCGAATATTACCTTGACAATTATCATTTTTGCAGCAAAAACCTATTAAAAGAAGCACAATTCCGCTAAAGAACTACAAAAAAGTTTCGCAGTTCATAAATGTGTCAACTGGGAAAACGGGGGTCCCACAATGCTAATACAATGCTTTTTAGCCTCGAGAATGCTAAAATAATACTTTTAATGATTTTTCAAATTTGTTGTTTTGCATTACTGGTTTAAGTAGGTTGTCAAAAACTTAAAAAACCGGCAACCGTATAAATGTTTTGAAATCCATTTAATGCCTTTTGGCTGCCTTAATCATTACTAGTAAACACAAATAAGTATAAAATAACCCACCTTGGCAGAGAATAGATGACATTGTGGAGTATTACAAGTAGATCGACTGGAATCACTGGGCCAAGTAGCAGCCAGAATGATGACGACAAGTAAAAGTATAAAAATAATGATAGCACACACAATCAGGTAAATAAGTCCTCGCTTGGGACTCAGTCGGCATTTGTAAGCCCAAGACTCTAAACGTCCCATTGAAGAGCTTTTGGAAACGCGATCACGATCACCCACACCAGTACCGATCCCACCACGGCCTCGACCACCGTCCTCATCCCCATCTGGTCCAATATCCATCATTTCCTCACGATAAGCTTTCTTCTTTTTTAATGGCGTCATTTCTTCAGGTGAGACTGCATCCGTCAGACCATTCCCCGGCACATTTTTATTCTCTAGAACGTCCATTCTGTTCATTTCCCTTTTTAACTTTCAACTTTCCGTGTAATATTTTAGGACCAAGGTCTTCCTAGCCTTCACTTTCTAACACTTGTTCAACTATTAACGTATGTATATTTGCAACCTCTTTTGCTCAGTTCAAAGATCCTCTAAATCCAATGATTTATTTAGTAGGCCGATTCTTTCAACTTTGGTCTCACCTCTGATCTATTGTTATTATCCAATGTTTCACCGCGTGGTATCAAGTTCACCCTTTAGGACAGTTGAAATGAATTTTCCCTTTATAAATTATCACTTTGAAATTTGTAAAAGACATCACTGACAAAGTCAAAGAGCTCTCCTTTGATCTTGTTTTTGTGGTGTGAACCACGAGGTGTCCAGTTCATTTACTAGTGTCCTTAATTGTCATTGCCGATCACCGAACCGAGGAAATAAAAGCTAAGAGCAATTTCCTGGACGAGTGGCCCTGCATAGATTATTTACTCGCCAATTTACTTCCACCATAAAATGTCAATGTCCTTAACTGGAACTGTAGCCGGGAACATTTACCTTCAAAACCACCGCTGTCTTCTAATGCAATTATTTCGAGCAAAGAGATTCCAAAGATTTCGCAAACGATTTTATTAACGACTGCTCGCACGATTTCTTAGGTACGTACTTTGACTTCCTTATTCCTATTCCATGCACAACTTCATCCCAACAAAATACACTACAGCTCACAAGCTTTCCTTTCAAAGTTTTTTATTAAACAAACTTTGGCAGTCCTTTAAAGTTTTCAACTGCACTTAATTGCTCAAAATGTCCTTTGACTATGATTGTAATTATAGTAATTGCAATTGCTGTAATTAGTTGGTTTATTAATTGCTACTTTATAGCCACGAAATCACCATAGTATAGTGTTAAGGTCTGTGGCTTTGGCTGTAATTACACTAACACTAACTCATTCAAATTTAAAGACTTTCTTTTAACTTAACACGTGAGAGCTTCTTCTCTTCTCCATTAAGTATTTCTTGATAATGTCTTGGACCGAATTTATTTCGGTATTCTGGTTTAAATAGACGGCACGTGAGAATAGAACACTTCTGAAACTAATACTGGAAACTAGTGGGGATTCTTGCGACAGAAGTTTCACTGATTGTTCTTCCTTTCATTTAGAGTAGATTAAAGTTTCAATCCCAATCACTGTTGTTGACGCAGTATAATTGTATTTCTGTAATCACTATCACTATTTTGCTGGTTAGTAGGTACTCAACCTACTATTCACTGTTGGATGGTGGATGGAACAATAATCTGAAACTACATCCAGCTGTTCCAAGTCCTGAATACCTATAATATGTTAGTTCAGCACGAGGAAAATCGAACACTTTTAGTAGTTGAGATTGCCAATTTTGAAATAGGAAGAGGATGCAAAACCACCGACAAAAACAATATGGCAATGGTTGACGAACAAAGATGTGCTTAATTACACAAAATAGATTTAAATTTAAACACTGCACTTTCCACGCTACTTACTGAGGCCGCCTTTCATTTTCCATTTACTTTTCCATTTGTCTTCCCTATAAATTCAAAATCCATATATCTTGCTGACGATGGGCTGACGATGAGATGTTGGGATGCTGAGTGCCTTTATCTTTATCTTCTTCTTTAATGTTCCACACAATATATATATATAAGGAGAGAGAGAGAGCTGTAAAGTCGTCACCGATAAAGTATAATTAGGAATATGTAGAGAGTCTTGAGCACACACATATACACCCACTTTGCATCACTGAAGTAGATCAAAAGGCAAAGCAATACAAGGAAAAGCCACACGCACTGTCTCTACCGACTCACTGACTGACACATGAGATGAGATGAGATGCTGTGATGTTCTACAAAACGCCCGGAAAAGAACAAAACGATCGTCTGCACTTTATCTCGAACACTTGGGATAACTCAGAATTTTTTGTTTTTTTCTTTCCCTCTTTCTCACTCCACTTGTTACTTGACGATATTGATGGTTTGACTGTCTTCAGTCGTCTCTCGTCTTGTCTTGTTTTAAAAAGAGAACCGCAATTTCAGCATTTCACTCTTCACCAACACCAAACCAATCCAATGTGTATGTAGAGTGTAGATTGCAACATTCAGGAAATTGCAGGCATGTGCATACAAGTAATTATATCGGATCTCCCTGTCTATAGACTCTTTCAATGGCTTTTCAAAACAAACGGGAAGAAGGGGAGTAGATTTGTAATCCTTTTCCTTTCCTTTAGTTTTGGTTTCTCGTGCAACAGCTGAGCTTCTTCCAGATAAATATTACATTACAGGTGACGATACCGATTCCGGTACGATCTTTCCGTATGTTGCTCCTTCCCTTTCGTTCTTCTGCTGGGAACAGGGCGAAATTCCAGTTCAGCCTGTGTGCAATAAAGAAAATAAAGTAGTTACATTTCAATTTTAAAGTAGAAAGTATTTATTCACATTTATACCTACATAGATATGTGTATCATGAACAAATTGGGAATCGTGAAACTGATCTTGTTATCTTATGAGTTTCGGGAAACTGACAGGTGGCAAAGTCGAAATGAGTTTAGGAATTCATGACTGATTGAGTGGTAGAAAAATTCAGTGAGTTGTCAGTGAAGCTTGACTTTAATTCCTTGTAATTTGCCTCACTTTTCAATTTTGTCGGGACACTGGCCAAACTGGCTTTATGGATAAGCTTTAGTGATCAAGGGATGGTAGGGGAAGAAAATTCGATACAGGAACAAGAATGGTAGAAATCAGATACGCTTCACTGGGAGCAGAGGGAGCAGAGTAGAATTCACAAGCACAGTGGAGTTACTATGTATAGGAATTCTTGACGCCTTGTCGCTTAACGGAATGTAATTATTTATCATTTGGGAAGATGCTGAAATTCCTTGGGACAAGTTGATGACACGTCTTGATCACACTTGCTCATTTGCCTGGGCAAATAAACACTCTGAAATCATAACTGACGTGAGATCAAAGCTCAAAGGAGACCAAGAACAAGAACAGGAACGGAAATACGACTACAAAACAACTGTCTAACTGCCATGCTACAGTAATGCTATTCAGGATTAGCTTTGCATCATTCTAGTGTTACACGATATAAAGAATGTAAACACTCACGATCTTAACGCTGACATATTATGTAGAATTAATAAGGGTGACAATTATTATAATATCTTTGTACACTATAAAAACTAAAGAATCCTGAAACAGAATAGATGCATCTAAAGCGTCAAAGACCTTGTATTTAGTATAATTAAGAACTTAGTTACGATGTATTTAAAGTGCGTCACAAACGCATAAAAAACTAAAAAATTGGAGACTGCGAGATACACTTAAAAGTACGATATGGTCAACAAGTGTAATTTTGAACTTGTTCACTTGGTAGTTATGATTTGTTTCTTTTTTTCAGACATCACAATTATGAAATGTTTAACCTTTTTTAAAAATAATAATTAAAATTTTTTTCATTTTTTAAAAGAGGATAAGTATATGGTTATCAATGTTTTTACTTTTTTTGGCAAAAAACAAGACTATGAATACTTCCACCTGTTTGAAAAAATAAAATTATAAATTTTTTGACTTGTTCAAAAAGCGCAATTACGAACATTCCCACCTTTTTGAAAATGTAAAATTATGAATTTTTCGACTAGTTCAAAAAGTGTGATTACGGATATTCCCGCCTTTTCAAAAATCGTAAATATTCTTTTTGGCCGGCTTTCTTCAAAATGCTTCAAAATGGTTTATCGTGTTTAAATTCTTTAGATGGGTTGTAGACACACTCTGAGATGCATCCTAATTGTGTTTATAATTAGTATACTCCACAAAAGTAGGTGTTTGGCGTTTTAGATATATCAGTTTTTACAGTGTGCATAACCCATTCTAAAGATAACATCAGAACCATCACAGACAAGCTCTCTCGTGATGGTATCTAAAATGCGTAGCCAATCTACAACTTAATTACTTCATAACTATTCAAATCCTGCAGAGCGTGCGTGCTGTTTACAAAAACAAGTTACCAATTACAACGTCAAAATGTGCTTATCATAAAAGATTTTTTGAGAAGAAGGGATTAATAGATTTTACAGTTTTAGCAACAGTGCAATGTGTGTATTTTGCACTTTTTGCAAAAATGCAATTAGTACATGTTGAACAACATTAAATGGATTACGATTACACTGACACGTGGTGTTTTTTTCCAAAAGCGTAATCAGAATGTTATGTTTATTTTTAAAAGATTAGTCCACGTTGCACTCTCTGAAAAGGTGCAATTAGTACTTTTTACTTTTGAGCATTCAATTGCTATTACGTCAGCTGTTTTTCTTGGCCTGTATTCAAACCATGTTTGTAATTATCACATTTTGCACTTCTTTTCAAAAGGATTTACGTAGTGCGGTATGGTGACATCCATATAAAAACATCAAGTTAGTATATCCTGCACTTTGCCGGGAAAATCCAATTAGCACGTTCTAATTTGACAATAAAAGGCACATAAAACATTTTAGTACCACTAACGACGATACCATTTACCATTATTTACACAAAATCTCATAAAGTTGTGATTTCTTACTTTAAAAAACTCGTCGCCCACAGTAGAGCACCACACAAGATAAAACTGCTCCAGTTAGTCGTTTGTATGTGAATACACAAGCACAGTGTTTTGCCAATTAATCTCACAATCAGTACTCCGAAAATACACACTGAAAATTAAAATGGGTTCTTTCTGCTTGAATCTTGAATTTTGGAAAATTTCTTGGAAAAGTAGTAAGGAGGAAATAGTACACCACACTGGGGCGGGAATTGGCCTTCCCACCTCATGAAATAATTAACTTTTATTATTTCTACTTCTTTGCCTTCCTTGACTTTCGACTTCTGACTTGACTTGACTTGTCTTGTCTTGTATTGAGTTAAGATTTGTGATGAAACTGCAAACAAAAAAGATGAGCGTTGCGTCGACTGGAGTGACGTGAAGACCTAAAGTCTACGTTTGTGGCAAAAAGTTTGTGCAGAAATGTTGTCAATGATGTCGATGCCGACATTCGTCAGTATGCTTTATATGTTGAGTAAATAAGTTGGTTGTAGTTGTAGTTGTAGTGGCTGAGCAGCCGTTCCTCAGTAAGTAGCTAAGTCGTAGGGGATCAGCGTAAGTAGACAGACGTTATACTGGTTGACGTTGCACGAGCAGTAATTTATCTTGAGTGGAGTCCAAAATCTTAAAAATACACACAAAAAGAAACATTGAATGTAAACATAAAAACGGGAGAAAACATGTAGTAACATTTTTCTAGCATTTCAATTTCATTTTAGCATCGAGATTTGAATAAGATTCCTTAAAGCAGAGACAAAGACAAGACAAGGAGAGACAATGCTCCTCATTTCCAGCATCCTCTGATTTTTGTTTCCGTTTCGGTTAAATGTAGTTGAACCAATTGCCGAATTACAGAATGCCGAATACCGCATAATTTATTTGTTGGGCTTCTACTCTTACGTTGCAATTATGGAGACTGTCACTGCCGAAGACAATACAATACATGAGTGCAATCGAGATACAAGTGAATCTAGGGAGAAGAACGTTTGTGAATGTGGACTACATACATGTAAGAGTAATCTACTGCACATTGGCATCCTGCTAGAAATGTTTGTGTATTGCAGCTAACGTGATATAAAGAATAAGTAAAATAAAATGTTAATAGGAAAATGCAAATATAAATGCTGTGCTTGCATGCATGCGACTAAATGCATGGTCATTGGGGAGGGTAATGAGCTTTGAAAATTACCAGAGAATGCTCATTGATATTCAACATTCAGTAAACATTCAGTTTCAACGTAGGTACGTGCATTCACTAGAGAACTACGGATAAGCTGCTCCTGAATATAAAGCTACATACAGATACCCTTTGACATTTTTTTTCACATTTTTACCGGGATTTCAATTTCAAAATACTTAAAAACAATCACGTAATCGTATTACACATTCCTTCGGAAGGCTTTAATATTTGCAATTTGCATCACAACGCTACACGTTACTACACGTTTTATCTGCAGACTGCAATCATCCATAATTTTAACAAACCCAAACAAGGTAACACTCAATTTATTTAAATGCTAACATGCTATGAAGATGAAACTTGTCATAGAGCAACGCTTTTAGTTCACTAACAGTTTAAACTTTTTTATTTTTACTTCTAATATGGTGAGCAAACTTTTTAATTACGTTGAGTAGTACCCACCTACGTAGCTGCAAGAAACCCGCATTATATCATATGTAAAACCACACACAATAAATATTCCGTTCTCTTACTACCTAAACCAAAAAGGGTTCAAAATTCTGACAGGCTATTACTCATATAGACTAATTAGTGGTAGTAATTAAAGCAAAAACGTTTAATACAGGAAACACAGATACTGAACTATGTACAGATCATCATTTTAAAATAATGTTCTAAATGAAACAAATCTTACAGAAATGATACACTGCTTATACAAGGCACTTAACACGTAAGTGCACGCTGTCCACAGAAGCTTATTACATATGAAGTTTAGAAACTTGGATTCAATCGTTATTACCACAGAAAATTAAGCCTTACATGCATAGAACCGAATCTTACGGTATACAGTGACAGCTACTTAATAATAATTTCTACCATAATGAAGTCCAATAAACGAATAAACAGTGTTTATATACAAATAATTCAATGAAAAGAAATGAGAATTAAGGCAAAAATAATTGTATTTAAAGCGTGAAAACCAAACTAGGTACACTGTAAAAATGGTGCATTTAAAATTATACCGAGAATAATCTAATACTATTTGGTGTAAGTGGGAATGCAGTTTGGATGTAGCTCAAGTTCACCTAAAATGAATCTAAAGCGCGTCTCACAGTCAAGGATGAGTTTAAATGCGTTTGCATTGCATTTAGATGCATTTATAATTATAATATATACATATACGAGTAGGTTTTCGGCGTTTTAGCTGAATTTTTTCCGCTTTAAGACTCTTTTGTTTTTACAGTGTAAAGTACACTAAATGTGTTTGCTCATTGATTTAAAATAAGTTAAATATCTTCGTATTTATATTTCAATTGCTTTTACATTAATTTTGTCCACGATATATTTAGTGGCTCAAAAACTGTCAAAAGTAATTGTTAATACTTTCAGCAAAAAAAAGTTAATACATGAATAAATGCAACATTAATAAATCTGTATAAAATGAAGTATCTAAATTAAGGACCTATAACTAGTCAGCAACAAAAAATTACAAAGATAAAACAATTAATTTAATTACCAAAATGACCACTTTTTAATAAACAATTTGAAACAGTAAAAAATAGCTAATTAAATTAGCACTAGAATAGCAAACTCCAACTCTTCATTATCTTCATTTCCCACAGAACGTAACCAAAGCCGGTAAGATTTTTAGCAGCAATTACAGAAGAATAATAAAACTAACCAACAACAACCTATACTTAATAAAGCTTAATTAAGCAAGCTGAGTTCAACTAACTTAAGGTCAATATCATGAAACAATATAAAAAACAACACTAAATTATAATTTGAAAAAGCACTGCTACTGCTACTGCCAACCGTTCAGCATTCCCTTGAATCTGGCAATGACTTTGAAATCAGAATCATGCAGCTGCATAATAAATAAATAGAAAAATACACTAACTTGTCACTGTTGAGATCCTACCGAACACACTTTTAACACACCGAAAGTTTTCAAAAAACCAAATGTCTTTGAATTATATTCTGATAAACAATTATTTTAAATTAAATCAATTTTAAAAGCTGGATAGCTTGGAATTATTGTAGCGGCTTAATGAATAAAAAAATATCTACACAAGACGGAGGTTCAGGTAATGTAGACTCGCTTGGCGTGCACACACTAGAATGCTAGTGCTTAAAGGAATCAAAGGAAAGCAACAATGCAAGTGGAACCGTAACCCAATGTAACCCTCCTGTCAGTACGTCTGTTTGTCTGTCCCTCCGTCCGTCCGTTTCTTCTCGTCTCTCGTCTCGTCTTACCTTTACTAGTTTATCATCTTATCCGGCTTTACACTAGACATAACAATTCCTTCGTTTAGAACAAGAGTACACCAAGACACAGACCGAGACCAAGACCGAGATCTTGCGTTAGTATATTGTACAGTGGTAGTTGCAATCCCAGGACGGACAAAAACCCAAAAGCAAAAGCAAAAGTAAAAATGTACAAGAACGTAAAGTTTAGCTCATCACTACAACTACATATCTGCATAGCTATCTCGTCCCTGTCGTCGATGATGAGCACAAGCAATAATCTTTATCCCACGAACCACGTAACGAATACTCACACTCAAACTCAACTCTAAAAAGCCGCCAATGCATACATACATACATACATAGATGCATGTACATATGCATGCATACTTCTTACATTAAACTGTATAAATATCTACTCGAGGTTCAAGTCAAAGAACAGTGTGCTCTACCTGCGTAAAAGTACTTATCTGGAGGCATTCCATTAAAAAGCTTTGTACATGTATGATATATCTGTTTAACAATTTAAGAGTTACACACGAACCACAACCACTAGCCACTATTTCTATTACGACCAAGATGTGACAGCAAATACGGCGATTTAGCTAATAGAAGCTGTGCGTGGATGCTGTGCATAAGTGCTTGGTTGCAGTTATCCGTATCAGTGCTCAGAAATTCAGGTACATGGAACAAGAGAAGAGAATAAAATGGAATGGAACAGATTTCTTTACGGTCTTACGATGTGTTCACAGATAACTAAATAATTCATCTACCGTAAAGCTTCGAGTGGAGTGGCTTCAACAAGCCAATGCCTCTACTATTAGGAATGTAGTCGTTTTGATTACACCGGTTTTTTTGGAGTGAAAAACTCAAGAGTTATACAACTTCATTAATTAAATAGTCATAAACTATTTCTCCACCTTTACACAAGCACACTTTGGATTAAATTGGGTGTACACTGTAAGAAATGAAGAATCTTGAAGCGGTAAAATATGCACAGGGCGGGTTGAAAAAAAAGAATAGTAACGGGGATCCCTTTAAATGTAATTCAGATTTGGAAAAAGCACGATTTGGAACTGGCCAGAGTAATATTGTGCATGTTTTCATTTTTTTCAAAAAACGCAATAAAGACTGTTTTAACTTTGTTGAATTGCATTTGCTCAATTAGGAACTATTTGAATGTTTTGAAAATGGGTAGTATAAGTTTAAATTGGTTTCAAAAGGTACAGTTTTGATTTTGTTTTTCATGTTCCCCAAAATTTGTAATTGCGCATTTCACCATCTTTCACCAAAAGTTTAAATTTTCTTTTTTGATGTACTTATAAAATTGCCCATATTTCCAAAGGTATTGGGTGCACAATACAGGCGTATTTTGAACTGTCAGATATTTTGTAGATGCACTTTTGACGCGTGTTAGTTTAATGTAAAAATTACTTTTTTCAATGTAATTATGATTTATTTTCACTTTCTTCAAAAAACGCAGTTTTGAAAGTTTTCACATTTTCAAAAATATGCAATTATGAATTTTTCTGTTTTCAAAAACCGTAATCATGAACGCTTTCACTTTTTTAAAATTGTGTATTTGATATTTTGACGTTTTTTGTCGCGGTTATTTGTCCTGTTTTAATGCTTTTAATGAGTTTTAGATGTATTTACCTTGAATTTTGAGAAGCACTACAGGTGAACTTGCAATGCATCCTAACTGTTTTCAGAATTATATTACACACATGGAGGCTTTTGGCGTTTAGGGTATGCATCAGCTATGACAGTACAGCTAAAAATTGGGTTAAAATTATCCATTGCGAAATAACAGATAGATTGGAATGCAAGAAAATTACAAAATTATTCACGAATCAAAAAATGGTTTGTTCAACTTCAAAACCCACTAGCATATTTTTTGCTACTTTTCCTGCTTATTCACAATACAACATATGAGTACATTTTCAATCTACTTATTAGAAATTGCTCAAACGAAAATTCGATAGTCGAAGGTTTACGGTAATAAAAACATTATCTCGTACATTGTATGGTGGTGCTTGTGCTGAACAATAGTAAATATACTTATTACATCATCCGAGAGCAAGAGCAATTGCTCTTTCTTGACTTTGCTGAATGGTAAATCGTTTCTTCGTTGATTCGTTGAATACATTCCTAATTCCTAACGTCTCTACCTTCCCTTGGAATCGGACGAAATACAAAAGTTAAAAATGTATAAATGGAAAAAATCATCAAAGCAATTGCTAATAGACAGGACAAACTCTCAGCAGAACCAGCATCAGGCCAGACCAGACCAACCGACAGGCAGACATTGCATTGCTTCCCATCAACCAACATCTACATCCACATCCACATCCACCCATCAGCAGACAAGCCATGAATGGAATGTCCACTCTTAAGAGTTCAAACTGTTCCAAGTGTATAAAGAGTAGAACTTTCTATGAGCTGTAGAACTGCAGACAAGTACATAGGATTCGGCTGTTCGCACTGTCAGGGAAGGGAAAAAATCCTTAGGGAATCCATAGTTGTTTGTCTTGACGTAGTGAGGGTGATGCTGGATAGAAAATAAAATGCACTCTTCATCCACTGCACTGTAGTGGGAGCGATGAATTGAGTGGCTGTTAGCTGTTACATACTATACTATCAGTATCTGTATTGCTGTGGCTGTGAATCTTGCTCTGTTGTAGGTACATTATTTATATACAGGTAAGCAGTTTTTGTTCGGTTAGAGACAAGTTGGTAGTTCCACACTTGGCAACAATGAGGGTCTTAAACCCAACTGTGCTATAGTATCCTCAGTAAAACCTGTCTACCGGATCAATCTCGCATCGACTTCACAGCCACACAGAGCCAAACAACAAAGGTATTTTCAGGTGTAAAACGAACCATCTGCGTTTTTCAAAACAACCCTTATCCCTCTTTCATCCGTTCCATTCCAGTCCAGAACGTATCAATGGCCTTAATGTCACGCTTTACTACGCTTTCAAAAGAAGCAAAACTGGACATTTGCGTAAGGGCTCAAATCTCAAATTCAGAAAGAAATAGCCACACTTAAAAATAAACAGTGCAAATGAGCCCACTGAATATATACACTTTCTTGGGAAGATGCAAAATGTAATATCTAAGCATTTATAAAAATTGCAAAGCAATTCGAAGATGTAAATAACAAATTTAAAATTTTACTTTAAACTTCAAACATACCACGCGATTTGAACTAATATTCAAAATTCGTTGCTTAAAAATACCTTGCTGTGGACATCACGTTTTGCACTTGAATATTTATTTAGTTTTGCACTCGCTGTGCATATTTATGCACGCGTCTGTACTAAGAAATTGAAATTCTAAAATAATTATGAATGCAGCTAATACGCATCTTTAAACCCAAGATGCATCCTATTTTTATTTTATGATATAATAATGCTTATTCTGCACGAACACAAACTCATTTTGGAAATAAAGATACATACGTTTTAGATGCACTAATAATTATTTTAGGATTTTTAGTTTTTTCAGTGTGGGACAGTTCGTGCGTAGAGGAATTTTACCGGTATTAACGACAACATTACTCCATTCAATATTTAGAAGGTAATGCAACATGCAACCCAAGTGCATATTTACTATAGATAAATCCTTCGGTAATAAAATATGATAAAAGGAAAAGAATACCACAACAAATAGTAGATAGCTGTGCTGTGTATCGCACTACTTCACAGGTAATAATACTTTCATAATTTCCTGCTTCACCTGGCAGGATGATAAATACATACATTGCATTACAAAATACGGTGCACCATTAAACTGCACTGCACTGCTCTGGCTTTCGCTATGCTCGGGCAAGCAAGTTCGGGTGTGTGGGATCTCATTGCAGCTGCTGGCGTTGCTACATTTCCAATTCGATCTGAAACTTGCGGATGAGTGGGCAATATACTAATGTATCTACGTAGGAAGGCAGTGCATATGTATGTACTTCCAGATCCGCTGTGATTCCAACGAAAAGCAGGGCGATGTGTAGAAAATAGGGATAGAGACACAGATGTAGGGACGACACATCTTGTGTGTATCTCTCTATTGACAGGTAGGTATTTATCCACTAGGATCAGGGCTATAGCACCAGCACCAGCACCAACAAGAGTATCAGTATCAGTACAAGGCTAGGGAAACTGAGGATAGCAAGAGGTCTCTTTAGAATTCTGATTACAGAACAAACTGACAATATGTAGTGATTATATAGAGAGTGCAGTGGAAGTGGAAACCGCCAAGTCCTACAGACATCCACCTGGTGACCTTCATTCAATCTTTTCATTTTATTGCAAGTATTCACAGCGTGCACTGGATCTACAGCAATGCACCTCAAATCACAACTACCTAAGTACATATTGTATATAATTTATAAAAGTACACTGTAAAAACTGGTGCATATAAAACGTCAAAACTTACGCATACATATTTAGTGAAATTATGAGCGCAGTTAGAATGTATTTCAAGTTCACGGTATAGTGCATCTAAAAATCTAAAATGCATCTCAAATGCATCAAAAGTGCTCAAAAATGATACATATTTTTGATAAAACCGGCAAAATTGGATACACTTTTTGAGAGATGTGGAAAAATTCATAATTACATTTTTTTACATAATTTTTAAAACACAAAGATGAAGATTTTCAAAACAACGATTTTAAAAAAAGTCAAAATATTCAAAATTACACATTTTAAAAAAGGTCAAAGTATTCAAAAATACACATTATAAAAAAAGTTAAAACATTTATAATTACAGTTTTTCAAAACACATAAAAATCCGTAATTAAATACTTTCGAAAAGGTGAAAACGTAAGTGCAGTTTTTGAAAAAAGGGGGAAAAGTCATAAATGCACCTAAAACGCACTTTTTACATTCATTTAAATCGAATGGAATGTGTACCAAAAACAAATTTTAGTCCTAAATACTTTTGTAATGCATTGAAGATGCTGCGTTCATATTACCTGTACTAAATGCACAAGTGCTTAAGTTTTAGTCTCATTTTTTCTTACTTTAGGATTCTTTAGATTTTATAGTGTAGGTACCTACTTAAGAAAACGCAGAAAAACATACGCAGCTTCTTTCGCCCATATCGCACGTTCTTCCCGGTGTCATATGTTACTTGTAGTACCTGAAAGAATATTTCGTTATTTTTTCAGTATTTTCTACCCCAATTTCTCCATAAAACATGAAACTTGCAGCCAATGTAGTCCAACTACGAAAATTGTGCAGTTAGCATGACTAAATTATGATTGAAAGTGCTAAAAGTAAACTCGAAGTACCAATATTATTTTCAGTTATTTTAATGACTCCAATAGCATTAAGTACGTAAAACTAATGATATATAAATACAGTCAGCCTTTGCGGCAAAAATAATTTTACACCGAGTTTTTCAGTTTCTAATATGAAATTTGTGAAAACTTTTGTTGTTACTTAACTAACAAACATAGACACCTAATTACGTTTCTTTTACAAGTATGGATTTTGGGAGTAATAAATTATGTTTGCATTTTATATTCGCATGCGTCACTAAAAGCTGCATTGAGAGTTGTTTCTGACTTGGAATTAAATCTGTTTCTGACTATGAGTTTCATTTCACCTTTAATAGTATAATACTTGCATGATGTTGACATGTTAGCTTGAACAAATTGATATGTACCTAGATTATGAATACCAACACCGTAACGGTATACATAGTTCAAGGTTCAGCCTTGCTGATGAATGTAGGTTGGATGTTGTCGCTACCGGTGTGATGGACTGAGAAGGTAAGGTACATAGATCTATGTATTTCTATTTTGCTCTAGAGTCAGTGTATGTAGATCTTTCAAGATGAGAATGAAAATTCCGGTATCATTCGCGGATTTCAACATTCAACTGTACCCCGCTAGTGCTTTACCCCATTACTGAATTTCCCATTTCAAGGCAAGAGCAGGAAGTAAAAATTGTAAATTCATGAATTTTCGTAAATCTTACGAACACAAAATGTGATAATGGTGTACGTATTGGATTACGAATTACGGCATAGCTTTTTCTTTGACAAACATCAAAACTCATTAGAATAGATACCTATATCATTGAAAGCTGAATGTATTTTTACAGACAAAAGAGTTGGAAATCTGATTGAAGTCTGTGAGATTCTGGGAACACAATTTGGACTCACATTCCGGAAGAAGAATAAAAATAATAAGGTGAAAGGAGATAAATGTCAACTGGAACTGGATGTACGGAAGGCTTTGAAATAATTCACCTACCTACATACAATAAATTGTATACCACTTCTTAATGCTTGTACACAGCCTGTTAAAAGTAGCCTATAGAATCAAAGTTTAGATTTAGATTTGTGTACATTTGCATTGCTTACTTTCGAACAAAAGATGATTAAGCTTATTCATATTCATTACACATTGGTAGATACGTACCAGTTAAATAAAAGTTTTTAGTATAAACACCGCACTACACTACAAACCGTTTTTAATGATTCGGAGCGTAGGCCAGAAATTCGGGGAAATAAAGGTAAAACATTCCATTCAACAAATTATAAGTTGTCCTTGTATGTATTTCCTGTACTCTTCGATTAATTTTGTATGTTCTTTATGGCTCTTTGTACATATTTCAACCTTATTTAAATCCTAATTTACCTAACAACAAGTTGTGGATATTCAGGAAATGCATTCATGCAAGTTGCAATGGGTTGCTTGTTAATAACAAATCATAACCTATGTACACATCTTAACCCTAACCTATACAAAGCTTCCAATTAGCAGAAAAAGGCTGGGTATAGTCAAAGCACTTTTTAAAGTTGTAGCCGATTTTCTCATGACGAAAATAAGAGTACGGTTGAATGGATTCCTAGGAGCGCATCTTTAAGCCCATCGGAACGAGTTTAACACTGTTTCATACAGCATTTTGAAATTTTTAGCTGATGTATTCTTTTATCCGTTTTGGTTGACATCATTATTTTTGTAAGAAAGTCGTGTGCATTTATATCGATACAAATTATTCCTATATTATAACTGATCTACATACATATTTCGTTTTTGTGATAATATGAAAATAGGTTCTCTTAGAAGATGATTAAAAAGTAAAAATTTTGCGTTTCATAAGATAAAATCGGGTCGAAAGACGTGAAGCTTAACGGACGTTGCTAGAACATGTATAAAGCTTTCTCCGGCTTTGATGGAGGATGCAAAATTCGCTACTTTTCGAGCAAATAACAATTTATTGCACATTCCTTCAATGGTATGAAAACCAAGCGATAAAGCTACATGCATATATGTATGTATCCCAATCCTTGAAAGGGAGAGATTACAAAACCTCGATAATAATAGGAAACTGCATGCATCCTTAACAAGATAACAACCAACGCAACGTGACGACTGCACCTATTAAGTACCTACGTAAGTGTTAAAAATTTTAAAGTGCAGCTTAGCTGCACTGCACTTCCTTCGCTTTAATTACCTAGCATGCGTGAATTATTTACTCTTGAGCCATTATTATTAGAGGGAATGGGAAACCATTGCAAAGCAATGGAGCACAAGCTAGAAAATATTAGGACAAAATTAGCAGGATAATGTCATTCAAGCCTTGCACTGTAATTTGTTTGCTTAATGCCCACATTTCGTTTTCAGTCACGGCATACCAGCCATTATGGGCCAACAACCAACCAACCCAACGTCAATAGTCAGCCTGAACAGTTAACAGGTAAAGGTAACAACTCCGTGGAATAATTACAAAATCAATGCTAATTGGATGCAAAAGAGATTACACAAAGCATTGACAGGCAACGAGACAACGATAATGGAATACAATACAATACAATATACATACAACACTTATAATGGACGGGCACTGACACTGAAAATTATGTACATGCATAACTTCTGCAAATTATAACCAAGGAGATATGTATGTATGTATGTACTGAAGCCCGAGCTCATTCATCAGACACTGGCATCTGAAATTACAGCTTACCGAAATTAAAAACTGATCGTAGTACTCGGCAGATTGGCAGATAATAATTAAAGACAACGACACTAAACCCAGAGAGAACGAGACGAACGAACGAGTCGTGGAATCGAATACCAACAAGAGACCAACGAAGGAAATACTAATATGTTTGAAGCGTTCATATAAGCAACGAGTATTTTTCCAGTATTTAATTACCAAACCACCAACCTAGAAAATAAACCAATAATAATATAATCCTGCTTGAAAAGTATGAAGTTGCTTGTAGTAATGATACTACAAGAAAGAGCTCTCTCCTAGCCTAACAATAATTTCATACAATCTACACAATCTATTGCTACCCACTCGATCCATTAGTTTGCCTCTTTCGTGTACAACATAATATAGTTATTGTACGCATTTAATTTAGTGTAATTATATTCATGTATTCAAGCTTATAATGAAAGTTGTTGGTCGTAGCTGGTATTTTTACACAAAAAAAAATCAGGTTCAATTTAGCACCGTAAGAGCAAGTTTGTACTGCAGATAGGCAATACAGATGATGGATATTTGTAGAAAATAAAGTCTTGTGGAACGTACTTGATTACAAACAGAAGAAGCAAGGTGGGCGTTGCACAAAATAGAGAATATTAGCTAAAGCATATAATTACTTTGTGCATGTAGATACACTGCAAAAATTGACGCGTCTGAAACGTCAAAGAATACTTGAATTGCGTATAGTTAAGATGTAGTTGGGATGCATCTCAAGTAATTACATCCAATGTGTGTTTAAAAATCTAAAGTACACCTAAACCACATCCCGCAGTCCAAGAATAGTAGTGAGTTTGTGTTGCACCGAAAAAGTACTTTAGGTTTAGGTTTAGGGACAACTTTACTGTGGGAGACTGTGCGATTTCTGTCCCTAAACCTAAACCTAAAGTGAAATTACGGTGCAGCACAAACTCGCTAGTTTTAATAGGGTTATGGTGCACTTAAGATAAATCTAAATGCACTCAGAATTATACGCGAATAACTACAAGTGGATTTTTGGATTTTTAGATTCCTATGAGCACGATAAGCAATTTTAAAAGAACGTCAAAACAAAATTTACACTTTTTAGGAAAGGTGGAAAAATCCGCAATTGCACATTTTTGGGAAAGTTAAAAAAACAAAATTTTGAAAACAGTGTAAAACTCATAATTACACATTTTCAAAAAATTCAAAAAATCATAACTTTTACACAAGGTCAAAATATTCATAAATACACTTATTGACCCTGACTATATCAAAGTCGTATTTTTACGAATAAACAATTGCAAAAAAAATTGACAAAACAGAATATTTACATTTTTGAGAAAGATGTGAATGTCATAATTACACTTTTTGAACAAGTCAAAAAATTCATAATTATACATTTTCAAAGTAGTTAAAACATAATTACATGACTACAGTATTTTAAAAACGAGAAAAATCCATAATTGCACATTTTAAAAAGGTGAAAACATTCAAAGCTGCGCTTTTTGAACACATTGAAAAAATTGATAATTACACTTACAAACTCAGTTTTTATGTTCACTTAATACGTCGAAATTGCATATCTAAATCTCATCTCACAGCATAAGATCCATTTTTGATGATTTTGTGAAGCATTTAAGACGTTTCCTAACTGCGTTCATAAAATAGCATACGATTACGTTTTTTGAATTTTAGATGCATTTTTCTCTGTTTTAAGATTGCATAGTTTTTTCAGTGTATGTGCTCCAATATAAACGTAATTACGATGCAAATGTAATCTAGAAATATTACCTACAAAGGTCTTAAGTATACACTTCGTAAAATCCTACAAATGTTCATTAAACGAAATTATTCCGGACTTATGAGCTTCTAGCCTGAGAAAATCAAGAATAAACTTGTCAATAGTGTGAGTCATGGGGAGGAAGTTAGAGTTTTTTGCATTTCCCCTTCTTTCTTTCCTCCTGCTACAATCTTAATAGCAATCATGATCGCAAAAAGTTGCCAGTAGATGATACGTAAAAAGATCTGTATCATGTATTTACTTCTTTCCTTTACAATACTATAATATTTCAGCCACCGTTCCCTGTCTGTCAGACTCCTCGGACAGGTTGACAGCCACCCTATATACTTAGGTACAAAATATTAATAATGTATTCACGATATGATATGACAGCAGGACAAGTATGTTGTGTACCCGTCAAGCCAACCAACTACATATAAGCCGTTAGACATGTTGGGAGGAAATGTTCGGAAACGGAACGGCTAAACTGGGCTAAATAAAAACTGGCAAATTTATGAATATAGAATACGCTTTGCGTTGCACACATCATTCAAAAGATAAGATCTTTATTTTTCAAATAATAACGCCAATATTATTATTTCAAACTATTACATGTGAAGCGTTCCATCCTGTTATGCCCCATAAGATAGATTGATGAATACAATATTCCGTTTTTTCTCAGTTTACTTTGTTATCATACTCCCACACTCCTGCAGAAACAAATGGAGCTAAAAATAAATACCTACACAGCAAATAAGCTTCCTTTCTAGGCTTGAACATAGCCATCATAATCTTCAAAAATTACGGACAAAAATGTACGTGTATGGTATACCTATGTTGAACCTATATAATTTTTATTGCAATAAGAGCTCAGAACGGATTGATTGTCGGAACACTTTTGTAATTTCCCTGGAGAGAATCTGCACCAAATAGTTCTTAGCATAATGACGGTAATTAATTTAGGTATCAAGACAATGAGTGTGACAGCGGCCTTGGTCAAAAACGCTTCCAAAGACCGTAGAAATATTCACGAGAGTGTGAATGTAATTAATTACTAATATACGACGTATCAAAAGGTGCAAGATGTTTGAAATACGGCTTTCAAACAAGTCTAAACACGGTTTAAACACAATTTCTCAAAAATACCCGATACCCTTTAATTAAGAATTTTCAAAAGGCCAAACGTTTAAAGACCAACTTTTCCGAAAGTATAAAACGGTTGGATTGTGTCTTCCCAAAAGTGCAAAACGTTTTAATTGCAGCTTTCAAAGAAGTCAAAACTGCATAAACACAACTTAGAAAGCCTGAAACGCTTTATAATTAATTTAATATATTATAACTTATAATTTAATTAAGTTACCCTGATCCAAACTCGACTGAAAGGCATTTTATACCCTTTCAACTTTTCAAAACGGGTCAATAGTTTTAAGAGCAACGTTTTCCAATGTCGTAAACCTTAGGATTAAGTCTTTTCAAAAAAGGGAAAACGCCCAAATTACGACTTTTCATAAAAGAAAAAATGGTCTAAACTGTAACATTTTTTAAACGGATTACGTAAGTAGTGGGAATTGTTGGAATTTAGGTTGTGGTCTGAACACAACTTTTTAAAAATGAAACAATGAAAAATAAACACATAACGTATGTGTGTATTTGTATTGGAATTGAATTAAATGAAAATAAATTTTTCAATTTAAAAAATGTAGAGCATGATAAATTTAAAACGTCTTTGAACTTGCTTCTCAAGTCATAGTATAGTTCACAATATCAATGGGTTTTAAACATCATGCACAGAGAGACACTGACACTGCATCTGTATTTTTATCATTTTAAAGGAAGCGCTTTAAATTACACAATATCTCATAGCAACAAAACAGCTTCGTGAGCGGATATCAAAGCTCGAGATTAGAAACCTATATATGTAAGTAAAACTTTTGGCTTAACCGAAATTCAACCTCACATACAATCGCTTTCGGCCTGATTTTTTCTAAGTTCAAACTTTGACTGTAACTGTACCATACATCATTCGTTTAGGAATTTAAATTGAAATTCCATTATAGTCAAAGCCACAGACAAGAGGAAAAGTAAAATCAAAGCGAGCTCAAACTTGGGATCTTGTCCTACCCATTTTTTCAAATGGAGAGTATGTAAGTGTCAGCTAAGCAAAGCGAAAGCATTTGTCAAGCTTTTAACAAATGCAAACATAAGAGTAGGGAAGTAGCAATAAACCATGGACCAACGTATGATTTTGGATTATGGTTATGGCTACAATTTCACGGTTCAAGGAAGTACTCCATCTCCACTCCTAACAGAAGAGAGAGAACCCATGACAATGACATCAACAAATATAAAAGAAGACACATAAATACATAGGTAATACGCATCTTCCTACTGCCAAAAAGCTAAAAAACGACAGCCTAAAAACCCTCAAACTGAGAACTAACTGCCAATACAATACCAAGACATCAAAGCATGAATCCAGTTTCAGTAGTACATGTAAACTTCAAGTGTTTTTATTCCGTCTATGGATTCTGTAATCACTTGAAAGGAGGTTGTAAACATTAAACAACAACAACAAGCCCCAAACAAACGTCACAGTAAACACGTGCATAGTGACACCTCACGAACTAAAAATACTTGTCCACATACCTTTGAGAAAGTTCAATACAAAAAGAAATTCCTTTGCCAGCATCAACACGAGAAATAACACTTTAATCAATGAATGACTAGGTACTTACTAAATCCTCTTAAGACGTTATAAGACTCTCAACTACTATAAGCTAGGAATGGTTTTTACAAAATTGTAAATATTTACTGATCACACACAAACCCACACATATCCCGCATTCACTAAAAAACCAAGTAAACTGGGTATGCATCTTACGACATGATGTGACAAAGTTTCTATTTTCCCTATATGAAGAGAATGAAGACATTGCAGTTGAGAACACAGAATCTAACACCCATAGCTGTCTCGATGAAAGGACAAGAAAAACTCTAATAACATTCCAGGATTATGTACCTAAGCATTTAAATGCGAATTAGAGGCTTTTTACACATTCATGATTTCTTTGTAGACACACATTGATTCCACTAACATGTAGGGATGTAGGTACGCTGCAAAAACTGGTGTACCTAACGCCTACTTGTTTTTAGCAGTTGGAAGTTGGGATTCACTTCAAGTTCACCTAAAGTACATATGTACATCTAAAACGCATCGAAAGTGCACCTCACAGTCCAAGACGCGTTCTTAATGTTTGCGATGCAATAGAATACGCAAGAATACGCTTTTGATATGGCCCAAAAATGTAAGTGATTTTTTGACAGGTTTAAAAATGTGTAATTACGAATTTTTTGCTCTTTTCAAAAATCGGAATTATGAATTTTTTTTTACGATTTTTAGAAAGCGTAATTCTGAATATTTTAACTTTTTTTCAAAAAACGGAATACAGAATTTTTTTTCTTTCTCAAAACGTGTAAATCTTGTTTTTTGACGTTTTTTTTAATTTCACTAAATATGAGCAGGATTTCGATGTTTGTTTTCTTATTTTAAGATTCTTTAGTTTTTACAGTGTGGTTACTTTTCAACAGTCTCCCACAATATGTTTAGCAATGACACAATGCACATTTTAACAATAAATCACAGGGGTAGCATCGTATGCGATGCAAATGCAACGGATAATGATTACCTAGGTAAATTGCATCCAAATCTTATTACTTATTACAGTTGCATTACATTGTGCATTTATTCCTTTTTCCTTTGCATGACCACTCGGTTTCAGTTTCAGTTTCAGTTTGATACGTACAATAAGATTGCTGCTGACACGAATAAATTATCCGTAATCGGTAATCGTGAATTCTATACGCTTTGCATGCAAAATGTTTTTTTTTGAAAAATCGACCATTCCTTACAGAACTTTACTGAAAGCATGGGAATTTACGAGGCTACACAATTCAACATAAACTTGATTTCTCAGAGCCGTTTCTATTCTCCCCAGACTCCCAGCTGTTACATGTTGCATTGTTGAATTGCGCTCACTCTATAACTAACAACACCGACACCGAGTATAATTTGTATGGCGCGTTGCGTGTAGCATCTCTTGAATCTTATGTCTTGTAATTTATTTCAAACTCTGTATACCGTAAAATTTCTAATAACGGCCTCGATAGATATTCTGTCTCTACAGATAACTGTGTGCAAAAATGTGGCATATACATAAATACCTAATTACCGCTATGTATGTACACACCGTTCAATTTTCAGGGTTACTGTCTCATTATTGATTATAGCCGAGAGTAGTAGAAAGAAAAGCCGAGAAAAATGTCCAAAGCTTTCAATGGTAGTCAGGGTTATTATCAGAAGTACTACGGTATTTATCTGATATATATCTACACTTATAACACCATACCAGTCGAAATTCTAAAAGAGTCAGAGTCAGACACAGTCTAGACCAGCGAAAGTCGTTTAACTATTGTGTTCATTGTACTCAGTCAGTACCAGTTGAAGCTTATATCCTTTCTTCGTTTCTGTAATTATTGAATATGGGAAGGATTTTAATACCCAAAGTAGGTAGATATGTGCAATCACTTGACTACATATAAATAAGCCCATTGTCTCATTTACAATTACCCAGCGCTCAGTGAATCTGAATAATGGTTTGGCTGCACTTTGCTGCAATAACCAAACAATAAATGCAAATTCGGTTCCATAACCCGTTTGGGAAAAGCAAGGAGTAAATGGTGAATTTAAATTGCATCCAACCCTCTGAAACCCACTCACTATGTTCCCCTGTCCCGTCAGTTTACTTGCAATTGCTGATTACATCAAAATAATAACACCAGCACTGCGAAACCGGTTCTTTTTCCACGCCAAAAGGCAAGGGCTGTACAGTGTACACATGGACATTATTCTTAAAGCTGAAGCTGAAACTTTTAACTCAACGCATGTCCCGGCGTGATACGATACGATGTATAAGATAAAGATAAAGACAGGCAACACGAAAACGCACAATAATTGTTGGAAATAATATCTATCACTAGCTATAGTTAACAAAAGAGGTCGTGAAGAGACAACAGTGATTTCTGGAAATTCAATACTTTGTTTTGTGAACAGACACAATCGAGTAAGATTTATTTTTTTATTTTTTTTATTTTTCCTGTGTAATTGATTCTTTTTCAAGGAAACTTTCAACGAGATAAACAGAAATCCAGTTGAAACGAATGAAAAGATTTAGAAAGCTAGTCAGGGAAATACTAGGAATACAAGTAGGTAAACAGTCTACTACTAATTAATTTGGAATATCGTATTCCCTTGTTGCAATAAATATCTTAAAGAAGGTAGTTTCTAGAGCTTGCTGAAATGCTGATACAAATTGAAGGTTGCAATAAGCCATAGTAACGAGGGACTCCATACCTGCCTTAAACTCAATGAACACAAGGAGAACAAAGTTTTAATTCGATCGTAGAAATAAAAATCGGAGGGTCTTCCTGTTAAAAGTTTGTCGTTGGTACTTCAGCCCCCGCCATATTATGGATATGGATCGTTCACAATGATTTATTCGCTGCCACGTGGTGACGTAAATAAAAACATCCAAGGATACGTAGGAATTCTTAAATTCGATTGAACTTGAAAGAATTCTCTCAATTTCAAGACTGTACACTGCAAAATAAACGTATTTTCAAGCGCCTCTTTTAGTGAATTTCTATGTATCATTACTACAAGGATTTTACCTCTGAAAGCAATGTAAATTTTAATTTTTGACGGTAAAATAATTGTATGTACAAATACTGGAACTTATGTGCTTTGGGTAGATATCTTCTAACGATAGTAAGTATACACCTACACACTTACATGTAAGAAATACCTTGTACCTAAAAACAAACCCATCAAATATTTCACATTATTATTTACTCGCCAGTAAACTACCAACAAGACAGTCAAATTATATGGAGAATTTATGACTCCTAATTTCAGTGTTCGCCTCAGCGGATAACTCAAACCAGCAAATTCAGATGGAACATCTTTTGTACCTACTAAGCTTGTGTATAAGTACCTACCATATCAAATGCCCTAACCTAACCGAATCTACCCTAACAACAAAATATAGTGCATACAGCCACAGAGAACTGCTGTTTGAATTAATAATACTGAACCATAGATACGACAACCGATTTAGTATATTAGCGAAAGCTTCAACATTTGCACTTTCAACCCTTGCTCTGAACCACAGTTGATCGAAGGTACTCCGACTTGACTACGATCGAAGATACAGACTTGATAAAAGACTATTGACCTAGACACTTTGGCTAGTCTAGACTCGAATGGTAGGCATTAAACTCATCATTGCTTGACTAGACGTAGATAAGACTAGCAAATATTAATTAAAGACTAGATTATACCACCAAAAGTTATATTCGTTCCAGACTCAACGTGGCTAGACGAGCAAACATGGTGAGCACCTATGTCCTGGTCACTGGGTACACATTCTACATGAATGCATTCATACGCACAAAGAGTAGGTATTTTGAATAACTGAGCATCCTAGAAAATACGGAACAGCTTCAAGACGACCTGAAGACGAAACCCTAAAAGAAACACTCCAACACAACTACAACATTCCCAGATCACACAAACGCACAAGACGTAACCACCGATATACCAAATTCCACATACCGAATCCAGCCCACCCGAGGAAATAATGAAGTGCACAATTTACTCTGAGACGATCGTAACGCAAAGTCAAAACTAAATTCAATATATCATGCAGTCGACTGAGATGGGTTCTGGTTCTGGTACTCGTTTGGTTTCGTTGCATTGCTATGGTTTATTGGGTCGCGTCTCGTTGCAGATCGTAAATCAAATTCAAAACACATGATTACATATATAATAGCACATATTTAGATGTCTCCATGTTATAATTATTAACGGTAGTATAGGGAAGATAGGCATATGCTGTCAGTCTTTATCGAAAGTGAGAGCGTGTGTGTGTGGAGATTAAGATAAAATCGAAATAGAGTGAGATGAGAGGACCAGTCTATAGGCATTCGGTAGTCTTTATTAATAGTTTATAAAGTATTACCCGGTGCAAGCGTCCCGAATCACATTATTCATCGTCAAACATAATACACATTTTAAATGACAGTGACGGCGATGTTATCGCTTTTCTTATCGTAAAACACAGTTGACAGTAAACCTGTTCTACATTTTAGATATAATATAGGTTTCTAGGTTTTTTGAAGGAGGATGATAATGATAAAATATAGACCTGTGTCTCTTGTCTCATCTTGCATATCTCGTCTCCTCTGTTCTAACTTGTGTTCTATCTCAGATTGGTCCTTATCTTTATCACAATCGCAATAGATAGCGAAGTCTAACTCCAGAATTCAGTCGAGACATGAATCTTTATTTTAAACCTTTGCTGTGTAGAGTTCCATCTTTTCATTTTACTCACATACTACTTTGCAAAAACATGTAATTATAACCAAAGTTAGGATGCACCGGTTTGTACAGTGTATTATTACAATTATATGCTGTCCGTTATATCATTCGTTAACAGGGCAGCCACTTACAAAACATATAATAATATATTTCACATGACGCATAATAAGGACAACTGACTCTGACTTAATACTGATGACAAACAAGATGCATACGTAATCACCAAAATGACCGAGACCAATGCTGTTTTCTACTTGTATAAATATTAATGACTGCATTTATCTTAGTATTAATAATAATATTTCAATTTAAATCCGCTATATACTGATGAAAATGTAACTCTTTTCATAAACGGCATACAACTAGTTTTCACACTGTTACCTTTTGAAGATGCCAAACAGTTTGCTTGATCAAAATGAAAAAATACGCTTGGCTGACTGAAACCAATATGCATAAAAAATTACAATTTCATTTGATAATTCCATTATCATGCTGTACGCATCGTTTCGTTTCGTTTACAGACACTCCCATCTGCAAGAACGAATACTGAAAAGTCGATATCATCCGACGTATCTCTAACTCGAAAGATGTGTAAAAAACATTCCAGTAGGGAATCCTAGAATTTCCAGTATTTAAGTCGAGCAGCGAAGTTCATGCTCTAGGAAGATTCGAAAACATTAAAACTTAAACCCTTAGCGACAAGCAGGATAAACTGTATGAAGTTGTTTAATACAGTTCTTGCATTCCTCAATAAAGTCGGCAGCAAAATTACAAGGCAAAAAGACTAGCCGTCATTATCACGATTTTGACTTTGTATCGAAAAATTTGAGAAAACATGCACTGATAATGTTTTGTTGCAGAGGTTAGTTGCTACAAGGCAATTGCTTGAGATCGATATCGTAAAAAGGAATTCTGCAATGTTCATTTAATAGAAATATAATTACCTACATTTTATAATAATAATACATGAACTATGCTACGAGCAGCAAACAGTTTACTAGAAAAGTCCAATCTCAAGTATTCGATAATATACCTACTGCTATCACCATGATTCACATTTTAAATTATAGAGCTGGAGCAGCAATAATAGTTGACGGTCTTGAGTACATAATTGACTAACAACATCGGAGCACACCAGATGCGATACGGCCTTAAAGATATGAGCAAACATAGAAAATAAGAAGCCACTAGTGACTAGTTCCATTTGTAATTCCACGTGACAAATGAGTACTCACTACCGTCCACTTGTTCAATGTCCATGTTTATTTTTGAAATGTCCATTTAGGTCAATTAGATGGTCAATTAAATTCTGCCACTTGACTTGATAAACAGATATGTATGCAGCTGTTAAGCACTAATATATCACTACTAACTTGAACGATACAATGCTAGATATAAATAATGATGAGATTTTCATGTAGCAGTATCTATGTGACCAGTGGACGCTTTACAAAGTGGCTTCCACTTTTATTACTAATCCTATTCACTGCAGAAGATATCTCCTTATACGGAATATATAGGAATCATACACATCCAACGAATGATAATAGTAGTAGTAGTATCTTCCGACACAAAATAAAATGCAAACTGAAACTATCTTGATGAACTCATTGGTGTGAAGAATGAGTACAATTTGCAGATGCAACTCTAATAATAACAACGAACGATAACGACGATGGCAATGAGGTCGTCAACGAAAATTCACGAACTGCTGAATTCTTCTAGGAAAATGGCATTTCGGTAAAACATTGCGCTACTGGTGTCGGGAACAACTCCCAAATTTTAATAAGTTCCAGAATTATGCCCGCTTAAATTTCTTTTAATGAACTAATGTTGAATAAAGCATCCCGGGAGTATACCGAAAATAGAACTGTAATAATGACTCCTGGGCTTCTACTTCTGCACATAAAGACAAAGTCACGTAAAATTCATCACACGTTTATATGTACACTCGGAATAAATAATTACACCATCACTATCCCCCCGTTATGGGGATGCAGTACACTCATACGTAGAGCATTGTTCGAATCGTTACAACACAGCCAACGGAAAGGACTACGAATGTTGAGATTCTTTTCAATCCACAACAGTGATCAATGATAAACTGTATTCCTCAACATCAGTTCATCATCCAGAACCCAAACCATACTCAAAACAATCCATCAATTAATAATGACTCATAATTTTTCACAGCCCTAGTTAGTCATTATATCCAAATCGAATCTCTTATTTTACTTCAATAAGTCGATAATAAATTACAATGAATTTCGCTGATGTCGGTGTACTAGGTCATAGGTAATTATATCACTGTTGACTGTAGGAGAAACGACAGACAGACGACAGGCATAATTTTAGCAACAGGAATTATGATGATGTCATAAACATCTTTCTTCTTCAAATGTCAATTACGCAGCAATTACAGTTACTAGTATCAGCAATTCAGCAGTGCGTAAAACTAAGAGTATGACATTCAACGGCGTCGAATGTAATTACAGCATTTGTAGAACGTCTCATGATATTATATTTAAACCAAATTCATAAATCACTGAACAATAACAGAATGACCTTTCAGCAACTCATAAATGAACACATTTAGTTGACATTTAGCACTTGCACGTACGAGAACGACCACATCGTCAATCGTATTATCATCAACCATCAACTGAGCGGTAAATACGTCAATGTGTAACTGAACTAAATTCGACATCCTGCTCTTTGAAAAGAACATAATACGAATTGACAAGATCCCATTTCTCCGAACACAATACACCACAAACTTTAATCCTAAACAATGACAAAATCTAACTACACAGAACTAAAGATTTACGATATATAGACACAAATAGTACCTTTGAACTGAGCCTTACTCTCGAGGCTTATGTTCTTCTCACCAAGTAAAAAATGACTTATTTTGGTGATCATTAGTTAAACAAGACAACAATGCTATTTGAGGAACACCGGTTGTACCAATATTACCTACCTAGTACATATTATTGTACGTGAAGTCTAGAATCAGTAATAAATCCAGACAGTAATAGACACTACATTCAACATTGAACGTTGCAGATATTCGACAATCCTAGAAAATATTGCGTGACATAACATAAAAATGATTTTGCTATGTATCATAAAATAGCTGCAAATGGATACTTCTGCTTCCTCACATGAAGTATCTATCAGCAGGGTTCTAAATTATTATTCTAGGTTATTAGGTACTGTCAACTCAATTGAGAACCAACACGAGCAAAACTAATCCTTTGTATGTTTGGACCGAGCACTGAAATTCAAGATCAAAGTTCGATGTCTGCAACTTCAAACTTCAATATAGAAATACAAGAACTTGAAAGCTGAAACTTGCGTCATACTTACAACACTAACATGTATATACATATGTATGTATTTCCTAGGACTTAATTTCGGTCGGCAACAGTTGCCTTGAAATATGAATTCCACGAACACGAGCCTTGTTTAATTGAATTACCCGACGCACCGGCACCGTCGCTGTGCAACGATTCAACATTCATTTTCGCGAACAAAACCATTGACCATTGTGAACATATGAAAATATTAACCACCAGCTCAAGGGAAGATTACGATTCTCAGCATTTGCAAAATTGAAAATAACAAACGGCCATGGTTTCGGTTTGTCATGCGGTAACATTTCACTGACTCACAGTACGATAGTGATTTCAAGTGACAAAGACTTCAAAAAAGTCGTATGCAGTCAACAGTCTCAAATCGAGAAGTAGGCCGAAAATTTCAAAGGTTCAAATGCCAACTAGCATTTCGTGTTCAAATAATGACGCAATTCACTATCATCTTATATACACGTGCCTACAACAATAGAACATATAAAGAAGTTAATTATTTGATGTCAAAAATATATGTATTTTACGTAGAATTGTTAATCGTTTTTGATATATAAAAACTCAACAAATAAAGGACCAACTCATACTCATAACAGTAAACTGACTAAGTTCAGCATAATTACTTAGAATTATTGATTTTTTAACCTTTTACTAAATAAAGTTTGAAAAACGCAACCACTTAATATTAACTAATTGAGATTGCTTGCAACCGCGAAATGCTAGCACTCGAACTTCAAAATGCGGTGGAACTGGAGAGTGGACAAATAGGCGAAAGTGAGTGAATGAAAACGTAGGTACACAATAATATGTTCATGGTGCAGGCAGGCAGCTTTTGGCGTTTTCATGGGCCAGAGCACGATGCGCCTACAGTACGCTCGTAGTTCGTTTTGCTCATACCAGCGGCTTTTAAGCTAGATGATCGATGCAAGCACCAGCATTATAAAGTGTAAAATATAACGATGATTGTCGTAATCACATTCAAAAATTCAAAATATTTCTGATTATTTATAAATTAATTACGTTTTAAATCCCAAAGGAGTTGCAACCACATGAAGCAATATTTGCCCGTGATCGTGATTTTCAATTCGAATCTGTATCCGTATATTTGTTTACACGAAAATGAAAATTAGGGCAACCGAAAATTTATTATAGCATACCACATACAACCAGTTCGGCGGACTGAATAGAAAAAATTGCGAAATCCGTGAATATTAATTTCATTTTCTAACGTACAACATACATAGCAGTATTTCAAACAAGTAGAACACTTCATTTGCTTGTAGTTTAAACGTTGTCCTGACACTGGTTGCGGCTGATCTGTTTTTAGTAGCATGTGTGACAGCCAACAGTCTCGTTTGGTTTTGATTTTGGTAAATGTCATCCTCTGTCTGCGAAAGTTGAAAGTGTTGACAAAATCATAAAAATTCGATTCGAATCGCAAAATTAATTGTTCGTTGTCAGCAAGTTTGTACACGCATTAATCAAACGACTTATAGTTGGTAAGCTTCTATAACCTACAATTTTGCACTCTGATATGCATCAGCACTACTGCCAACCGCAAAAGCATTTTCACTGGTTAGTTTCCGTTGTTCGTTATCAGTTGTGAGTGTACAATGCGAATTTCGAAGCTGTTATATCGAATACCTTTTTGCGGTATCCGTGCATCTTTGCTAATTTAGTCCATATCCCTATGAGGGATATCAATAGAACTTGGTTATTGGTCATCCCAACCAGCGTGTATGTATTACTTTTTAATTATAAATCTGCACTTACAATATTGGGTTTCCTAATGACCGTAGCTAAACATCCCGCTCTGAATTAAATATAATTATACATTTATAATATAAACTTTCAAACGTAATGATGCTGACTGACATCAAAAGCCACCGAGTATACAATATTTAATGTGAGGGAGAAATAACTTTATGCCTTAAACAAATGAACATGAAACGGAATTTATTTCATGGGATTTCGACGTTGATTTTACTGGTTTAAGTATTAAAAACGAAATCAACTATTTTTAAATGGCCGGTGGATTATGGGTTTTTCAAATCAGAGTTTGATGCTTGAAGTCACGTTTACCTAATGGAATGTTATATAACGGTTGGTACCAGATACCAGGTACCTACTATGCGTTACGACATTGGAGAAGGGCGGCACATTCATTGTGCATGTTGAATACATACTTGATAGATATGATGATTAGAAAATAAATTAAATGCAACTCACATTACCTTCAAACTAATTAGAGCTAAAATGATCGTGGGAGAAGGTACGTAGGCGCTTTGGTTTCATGAAGTACAACACGTGGAAATGTACCCTAGAAAGAGATCTATAATTATCAACTTATTTACGACACCGGATAGGATTTGAAAAAAGTCCATGTCGGACTGAATGGGAGAAGAGATATGATACGGATCGATTGAACATGGGCGGATATGAAAACAAAATTTGTCAACTTGTCACAGTGTGCCTGTAGCCTGCAGTGTTTGGATCGGGTGCTGAAATTCGGTGATCAGGTTTTCTTGAGAAGTCCCTAGACATTTTTAGGTACAAACCGTTTCCTTTACATTCTATATACAGTACCTATACTTAAGTCGAAATACCAATGCTGATTGTTGATAGGAAATGGAAAGAGGAGACGAACATGAAATAATAAGAGCGTTGTAGATAGATGCTCTCCAAATGTTTAATTGAAATCTCACAACATGGCCAACAACCTCGTATCAATCGTGCATTAGACATCATGAATCACATTGTTTATTCAATTATTTATCGTTGGTATTTTTTCCATAGGAATAAATACAGAGAGTCGTATCTTACATAAGACATAGACACCTATAGAGGTACTTAATAATTGATAACCAGAAGATCTGTGTACCAATTTCGACTTTACTAACATGTGGCTAAAGTAAACTTTGAGTTGGTTTGCACAGCACTAATAATTTATGTAGTATTTATTGCGTTGTTGGGTTATACATACCGACCGTTCTTCTTTAGCAATTGACAGCCAGATATTCAAGCACCTATTTCTTTCATGTTATCAAACTGTGGTCAAAGTTTATTTTAAGTAGTTAACAGCACCTATAAGTCAATATGTAATGCAACTACCTAGGTACTTTTGACTCCTCCATGTTTCCTGACTTACGGCGTTTTGTTTTGATCACCTTAAATGTGTAATGCTTTTTTTTTACTAACGTCAATACGGCACTGTCCGTTTTTCTTTTAATAATTATTGGGAAGTAAAACTTTATGAAGTTACACAATGTCTGCATAGATATGTAGGTAAACAGTATTTATTTTATCCGCGCATGTTCAAATACTGCTTCCTTATTTCAAATTAGGTACCTGTGAATTTGAAAATGCAACTTCATAGTTTTTTGCAATTCCGGTAACTTTTACGTCAGCAATAACACGTACAATTTCAATGTTACATCATCCTTGTTGACATTTGCCTAATTAACATCATGGTGAAACTATAATGTCAATATTCATAATACTAGGTGAAGATTATTTTGGAGTTACTTAAGCTCTGAATACTAATCGTAACTACTACTTGTCGGTTTTGGTCTTTTATGTAATAGCATAGAAACAGAACGTATATGTTCATTTACGTATACATACTTTTACGTCATTATTACTGCAATGCATTAGCAAGTTTGTGTAAAATACCGGGAAGAGCAAGGGATGATGAAAGAAATGTTTATGTAATAAGTTTTCGACTTATCTGCTAAAAACATTAAAGTATTTGTAATAAATAAAGTGTATTTGCTCCGTCTGACATTTCGCAAAACCGAATACATTACGCTTATACGACTACGAAACGGTTACAGTTATGAGTTCTTGTACAGTACACAGAAACAGTAAGTGTTTTGTAGACATAACTACATTAAATAATGAAATAGTAAATTTAAATAGTGCGGCTAATCGTAAGTGTGACAGGATACCATGATTGTAATCATCCCCATGCCTTGATTTTAAAGGAGTTAATACTGACGCAATTTGTACAATTACGTGTAGTTCATTATTGTGGATTCTGAAAAATACATTTTTTACTGGGTAAATGATAATTTTCTAAAGTTTGCCTTTCAATTTTGCCATCGAAACCTTAAGTATAAATTATTGACGGAACCAGGTAAACATGTTCATACGTATAGGATAAGGTAGTAATTATTAAAACTCTGAATCATGCCACTTGGACTTGGTGTACTCACCCTTAAGCGTCGCTTTTCCTCGCTTGGTATTAAATATGTACGTCCAAAACTTTCATACTACATGCGTCTTCAAGTGCACTATTGTCAAAATCCAACAAATAAACTTGCGGTGAGTTAACTAGGATTTAATTGAAACAATTTGAGCATCTATAATTAAAAACCTGTGTAATGTGCATGGAATTGCATTTCAGGTGGAACAAATACCTACGTAGTTAAATGAAAACGAAAGAACAAATTGGGGAATATTCACACTAGACTGCACCTTCAATTACTTGTTTGGCACTTTTTAAATTAAAATGTGGTCCATCCTTTCTATCAAGTCTTCTTTATTGAGAAACTTTTCTTCGTCTTCGAAGTGGATATTGAAACAATTTCAACTCGGTAATATACTCATCTCCTTCCATACATGCATAATTGTATGAAAAAGTAAAAGTAACCAACCGAGAATAACTTTCTTATAGGAAGGGCGGTGAAGGTATGATTGTCAATTGGATGTATGTAAATATATCGCAATAACCTTATAAGTGCCTTTACAAATATATAAATATTTTATCATTGTACACACTTCTCCGTCAACAAATTCAGGGATTGTTTGAAGTATCACTAAACTAATGCTTTGTGTATGTCTTGTATTTCTTCAGGTTTCGAAATCAACTGATTCAGTTTGAATAAGGAGATTGATACAACGAAATGGGGACCGAGGAACGAGGTTAGGATATGCTTTGAACTTCGAACTGGAATTCGAACTCCCAAGACCTCAGCGCGAAGTCGAAGTCAAAGTAGAAAGCCAAGTAGAAAGAAGACTACTAATGGATGGTTGCAACACAACGCAATTACTGAAGTATAGTAATAGTACAGCAGTAAAGTCACTATGTATTCGTATTCATACATTTGTGTGTGTGTGTGTGTGATCCGCTAAACAACACAATAAAACACGAGTAACCAAAAGGAACACTGAGGAATAGAATATTACTAGAACCAGCACTAGTGTAGTGTATTGCATTAGGATAGAAAAAGCGAAACCAACAGCCGTAGCCGTAACGAATTCTATTTGAGCTTTGTACTTGTTAGTATTTGTAAAACTACAAACTACTAAACTAGTCCAGTACATGAGGCAAGCACTAAGTTCAGTTGTTCAGCATTCAGATTCAGATTCACCATTCAACATTCAGTATTCCATAATCAGTCCTCTTCGTCTCGTACTCCTCATTCAGTGTAGAAGGGTAGAATCTAATTCTATAATCTCAAGATGAAGTTGAAAGATGTGGCATGGGAAAGAATGAAGATGTAAACTGTCTGTCTTTTTATCGTCATCGTCTTTCTCCTTTCTACATTTTGCTTGGAGAAGTCTCTACTAATACTCCACAGTCATAATACCTACCTCAGAATACGTACCAGTTTTAATACAATAGTATTTACCGTGTGCCATTCAGGCAATTTCAATTCAACCAACGTAGGTATGTATACATATGATGTGAGATGCGATCTACAAATCAACGATTCTACAGTTTACATCTTCCACGTTCGTATGTAGTTCGTAACCCTACATGTTGATCCACAGTCAGTAGCAAAATGTGCCGATGTAATTATTATTATGTAACTTGTTCAAGACAGTCGACAAAGAAAAAAACCCTAGCCAAAAATACAGTATGGTATACAACTAGAATTTAACATGAACATTAACAGCATATTTTAGATAGGACTTCTAAATTCTAATCTCCATTCCAGTGTTTGGATGATTTGGAACATAAACGATAAACGCACATCGTTATTCTTACTCCCATTCCTATTCTTGTTCCTAATGGATTCAAACAATATTGTGATCGCAGTATATGTACCATACAGTATGATGCTGTGGGAATGGGAGAAGGGGAACTGCTGGAACGTACATTCCAACTTCTGCAATACGAAATCCAACTAGTAGTATCCCCAGAAACAGAAATAAAGCAGAAAATTCTTACGACTACACTGTAAAAATTGGTGAAGATAAAAGGTCAAAAACCTACTCTTATTTCATAAGATTATGAACACGGTAAGTATGCACCTCAACTGCATCTAAAACGCATGGAAAGTGCATCTCGCAGTCACAGATGCGTTTTTAATAAGTTTGTGATGCAGTAGAATACGCAATAATACGTTTTTTATGTGGTTCAGCTCACCTAAAATGCGTGTAAAAATGTGAAGTGTATTTAATACAAATCGAAAAACGTCAAAAAAACACGATTTTCACTTTTTGGGAAGGTGGAAAAATCCATTATCACACGTATTCAAAAAGATCAAAAAATTTGTAATTACATATTTTTGCAAAGATCAAAAAAATTTAAGTACACATTTTTACAAAGATCAAATAATTTTTAATTACATATTCTCAAAAACGTGAAAATATTCGTAGTTACGCTTTTTAAAAAACGTCAAAAGTTTTAATTACAGTTAGAACAAATCGCAAGTTCACCTTAAATGCGTCTAAAACTCAACAAATGTGTATCTAAAGCAAATCTCCTAGTCCAATATTGCGTTTTCTAGTAATTTTAATACACTAAAGATGTTACCTAACCGATTTCATAATACGATTATGCCTTTGGCGTTTTAGACGTAATTTTGCTGCATTAAGATTCTTTAGTTTTTGCAGTGTATATAGCGGAAGATATTGCTAGGAAATTATTGCAAGGATTCGATATTCCTCTGCTTTTCAAATTGGAGTAATCCGTAAGTCATAAAAATGATAAACCTCCGACGTGAATTATACTCAAAGGTATTAAATCAATCTTTGGTAACATCAAGTAAGTTGGTAGGTATGTCTATGCATTGTATTAAATAAACATTCGATCCAGACTTTATGCGTAAAATTTTAGTTTCTCTTTTCTCTTGCTGCGAAATTTCTGTGATATGATGTAAAATACAGATAAATTGTCGAACTAATAATAGTGTAAAGAAAATACTCAGGGGCTATAATCTGATATTGAGTTGAATTCTGAGCTGCAAAAGGCTTGATTAAAGTAGTCCAAAACAAGGAGGATTATTTAATATTATATTAGCCCATTACTTAATAAGCTTTCTTTTGGGAAATGAGTAAGTCAAATATGTATGTATTTACATACCTAGGTGATTAGTGATTACCGATATGGTATTAGTAATTCAAACAAAATTCTCTTTAATACACTTGATTCAATAATATTATCTATTTAAATCCGTTGACAAATTTGATTATATTTCGGCTTAATTAAAACCAGCAAAAACCTGTGATGAATTATTAACATCTAATCCTTATTGCTGTTTACAACATACATAGCTTATTCCATATGTGCTTTTTCTCTACAATATTGGAGAAAAAAAATGCAAAATCAAATTAGTCAGTGCCTAAAATCATGAATACTAATATCTACATAAAACTCTGGGAGGTTGACCCATATACTTCAACCGCAGCCTTTGCAAAATTGAATTAAATAGGATTGATAGGAATTCCAGTGTGTTGCTTATCTTCTTTGACTTTTATCAAGTGCAGTTTTTATAGGCTTATCGCAAAAACGAATAAGCATGTATGGAAGTGTAGGCGATTATGTATACGGTTATTTCTGTAGATACTGATACTATTAGCAATGATCAATGATGAAGATATGTGTAGGTATAGGTAGGTATCTATCCAGTAGAAGTGTACAGTGTACATACCCTGAAAAAACTAGAGATTCTTAGCACAGTAAAAACACATCTAAAAATCGAAAAATCTAAACGAATTTAATACAGTTTTGAACGCAGTTAGAGGGCACCTCAAGAACATCGCACTGGCTTTAAAAACGCAACTTGGACTGTGAGATGCGTTTTGGATGTACTCTTGACGCGCTTTATATAATGGTAAAACAAACGTTTTTTAAAAGGATAAAATGTATAATTATGATTTTGTTGACTTTTTTCAAAAAATGTATGTAACTATAAATATTTCACCTTTTTGAAATTGTGCAATTTTGAATTTTCCCACATTTTTGAAAACATGTAATTCAGCATTTTCCTACCTATTTGAAAATTGTAATTTTGAATTTTTCCGCCTTTTTGAAAACGTAATGTTGAATTTTTTCACCTTTTTGAAAATGTGTGATTTTGGATTTTTCACCTTTTTGAAAAATGCGTGATTTTGGATTTTTCCCTTTTTTGAAAAATGTGTAATTTTGGATTTTTTCACCTTTTCGAAAATGTTTAAATCTTGTTTGCTGACGTGTTTTAAAAAGTATTGATGATAGTATTTAAAAGCTTTCGCTGCCATTTAGATGTACTTTAGATTTTTAGCTGCACTTTAGCTGAACTTGGGATGCATCCTATCCGCGTTCATGATTGTACTAAATACCAGTAGTTTACGGTCGTTGGAGATTCATAAGTTTCTACAGTGTATTTTGTTCTGCTATAACTACAGGACATTTGACTTCAAAGAACACTAACGATAAGTTGGCTACTCTAACTGTGTAGGTATTGCTCTTGGTTTAGGTTTTGGTGATTTAAATGCGAATTTAAGATAGAGATGACAGTTGGAATTAAATTCGGATGAAAAAATCGCATGGCAAATGTTTAAGGTTTAAAGAGCTAGAGAAGGATTTACGTTGTATATATTATGGATTTTCCTAGGGTTTCCACGAAATGTATCAAATGCAAATGCCTTCTGTTAATATGAGCTTGGCATTAGAACGTATAATTATACAACTTTTATACCTAGAGATGTCAAATACAAGACCCAGTACCCAAGCCAGCCGCCATTTTACCCAAGCCCAAGACCCAAGGCTCTTGTACTTTGAAGCCAAAAATATGTCACATTTTTTCCACTTGCTTGTCGTAAAAGTTAATCCGACACCCGCACTGTGATTTTTTACCAAAAAGTCTTGGGCAAGCCCAAGAC
>JAAXYX010000203.1:0-54390 GCA_036851915.1 Ptenothrix huangshanensis | reverse complement strand
ATACACTGTGATAGTTTTTATTAACTCTTATTAATTGTATTTTGAAGTGTTCACAATTACCCGCCGTTCACAATTACCCACCTTTACCCTACGCATTAACCGCATTCAAAAAGCCTGGTATTTTTAGTGTTTAATGAACTATTCTTTCTGAATTACGTTGTACAAATTACCTCATTTTCGTCATAAATAAGTCCTTTTTCATTGCTGACAAACAGTTCTTTCCAGACTTTGATGAACTGCTCCAGATTCATCTGTCTGTCTGGTACCTTCTTGATGAAGACTTTGTACCATCCTTGAATTTCTTGCTCTAGAAATAATAACCACAAATTTTGAAAATTCATTTTAAACATCCCACTATTATTAACAGAATTTAATTCCGTCATAATTACAATTATTACAAAGATAGAAGTTCATACATCGAAAAAACCAGAATTTAGTTACCTGAGAAATACGTCACATTTTGTAAATTAGATACCGTTCTGGACGAAAGTCGGCTTTTTCCACCTCCCATTTTTAAAGTTTGAACATTTAGATACTAAGTCCTTTTATCCAAGGTAGCTACCAGATTTCTAGCTACCAGTCAAATCGAATTGTAATTTAAAATTTCGCACAAATTTTTAGAGGCTTTTGTTCTCCAAAGGGATTCGCACTTCACTATGTGTTCTTATCAGCCTCGTGCATTGTTTAGCAATGAAGATAATGAAGTTTTTCAAGTTCAATTCAGGAGTTTGTAAGCACTTACGTCTCGCACAAATTCGCTTGTATTAAATGTAATGAAAATAATGGTTGGTTACTGCCTTTTCATTGTACAAGGTAGGATGATGTTTATACTGAGCAAAGTTTGACGTACATTAAAATAGGCAGACAAAAATGTTTAGCTGCACCATGTCAAATGTGATTTAAATGTTTATACTTAAAACTCTAAACAAATTCCATTTCGCCCGTCGGTGCAAAATGTTATATAGCTATATAGTAACAAAGTCAACGTCAACGCAAAGCAAATTTGTCTATATCCATTCCCAAGACATGAAACTGTCGATAGTCAATAGATAGTGAGGATAGTCTTCTATATTTTTACAAAAAGGTGTAACCTCTCAATGCTCTAAACCCACTGATATGCTTTACCTTTAAAATAACAATCCCTTAACGTTGATATACACAAGAATGCTCTTGTAAACTTCCCCCTAAGTATGCTTTGTTCTTTTTCCCCCTAAAAAAATAATATGTTGTGTAACAAAGCTAGGGAAAAAGGCTTGTGAATCGAAATTAAAGAATTTTTGGTGAAGGCCAACATACACACGATTAGCGTCCATACTACAGCGATGTGACTCTACTAGAATCTTTACACCATTCAACTGTACTAAATTACTCAACATGCAACATGTATTTCTGTGTCTAGCTTCAAGCAAAGGGTGTAGTTTCCCTCAGTTCACCATTCATTAGCTAGCATAAGACTCGTGATCAAGGATGATGATGATATACGCTAGACGTCCTAGGAAATAATAGGACGACAAAAAATATGAGAAGTATGAGGGAATCCTGTATTTGTATTATGATTGCAGTATCAGTAGATGCTTTAGCTTTAAGCTATATACATAAATAAATAATAGTAATTATCAAGAGTGCATATTGGATGATGACGTCTAACTTTAAGTAAGCATTTGCACATTTTTTTTCAATAACAGCTGGATACAAAATAATAATTCCTTTATGAATAAATGACTAGGCACTTTTTTACTCCTGGATCATCATGCATAAGTATGTATAATAATATTTTAATTTCTTTCATGATTAGATTACACAAAGTAAGCAACTTGAAAAAATATGGCATTGCAACTTGAAACTCGACGCGCTCGAGATACTACTTAAATGACCGACTCAATTCTCACTACTAGCTTCTTTGATAATGCAAAAATGCATACATAACAGTAACTTCAAGCTCCGCTTAAACCTTACCATAATATTTTCATTTGGATAATTTATACCAAACATTTTTAACTTGCCCACAAGTAGGAAGCAGAAGAAAAGTTCTTTAAAAAAAGTAATTACTGAACAGATAAAACCAAATGCTACTAGTAGTAATAGCCGCAATCATCTTTGATATAATCGTAAGGGGAGTTTGCGGGTACAGTATTATTACAACTGCGTTAATCAAATTCAAGGTTCAGTTTCACAGCCCTATGCATTTTTAGTCAAACTTCTTTACAGTTTTAAGAAAGCCCGAACCTAAACACACTGGAAAAAATACCAAGGTATATAGCTTTCGTAGTCACGGGTATACACTTGTATAATTATCATACTTAGTTCAATAAAGCTTGGACACATCCAATCCAGGCTTGTTGACATGTCCTAACGGCCAATGCCGAGTGCAGTACGGCTCGTAGGGAAATTAAACTTTTACTACTTTAGGACGTAGCTATGATTCGGACTGAGAGAAACAAGTGTATTTAACAGACTGCAAATAAATTTAGCCTGAATTATACGGGTACAAAGTAGTCCCTGGAAGCTTGTAAACTTTGCCCTAAAAATAAGTTGGTTTCACATTACTTTCAAGTTATAAAAATATATACTAAAAGCAAACAAATAAAATATACGTACCTAGGTACATATAGGTACCTACGTATCTGCTACCTAAGTACGTCAAAGCCAAAAGTCTGCGCAAAAACTTACATAAGCAATAAATGTATACTTGCAATAACTGTATTCATTTATGATGCAAATAAAATCATAATTGGTTTGCTGTTTATTGAACCCACAGACCTTTTTCCGAATCGTAAATAGCTCGAGTTTAATCATAATTTTTTAAATAATTCACAGAGCGAATGATACTGTTTGGTTTTGAAAATCACAGTGTGCGTTTTTATATGTGACTTAACTCTGAAATATGCGGCACAGCATTTACTCGTCTTCAGACCTTGCAAGCAGTTGAAGAATTTTCGGGGATAACTTATAAGTTGGTAGTTTACAATAATGTAAGAGGTTGGTAGGTATATATCTTCATGCCCTGCCTATACTTCTCTATTTTGCATATTTATGTCACGACACTCCCATCAATGCTAATGCATCTTTTGATATTCTGTAGGACCAATTATCTGTGACTGACACATGAAACTTCTAAAGAAGTTGGAATTCTATGGTTATGCAAAGGATAAATCTGGGCTTGTTTCATTTCACAGAAATATCTACTAACCACTTTAGATCCAGAGATTTTTTCTTTCATTTCAGGGTCCTCTTCTAAAGGCAAGGGATGTATTTAAGTTAAGTCATGTTAGTTTTTACTTACTCTCAGCGTGCAAGTCAACCTACGCTCTTACGCATTTAAGCACTATCTTTTTGAAAAAGAATTTCGCCTCCCTTTGTGTCGGCAAACTAGGTACCTAATTCGATTTTCAGTTATTTCAAAATCCTTAGAAGCCAGTAGTACATATAACTATACTCTCTCCGAATAGGAACAAGCAGGACAACAGTGGTAATGGAAATGAGGCGTGAAGGTCAGAGAACAGTCGAATGGCACCGAAATTCTAAGACAAGTTGAGACGATAAGAAAGCTAGGCGTTTTAGAAAGGAACCCACAAACATAGAAATTCTGGGGTGCCATTATCAGGAGTAGAAAGAGAATGAATGATATGAAATCAGAGATGATGCAAATACGTAAGTAGTTGCTTCTGGAGAAATAGACGAGGCAGTGTAGCAAGGAATGAACGAATTCAAATAAATCATTCTGATACGGGAGCAAACTAGATTTCTCTGAATTACAAAACAAGTAATTTAAGAACGTCGCAAAGAAATTGGAAAGGAAAATAGATCGACTCCAGATGAAAGTATGAAGAGGCAAGTTAATTTTCTACGGCATTATAAGGGAAACTTGAAATCAAGGAACAAATCTATCGAAAGTCGAATGCACACCCTCTCCAAATTAGAACTTTGTGCGGTGAAAGTGGACGCGACACGAGGCGGACTAGGAAAGATGACAGGTAATAACCAGAACATATTTGTGTCGAATTTCTAACCTGTAGTGACAAAATGCTGGAAGCAAAGGAACTCAGACCGGGACCTGCCGCAGGAGTGGCGTACGATATATGGATATAAATAAGAACGTCCTACTCTGTCTGGAAAAGCCAAGACAGAAGGAACAAATTAAGAACTGATAAAAACGGGAGACGGAGAATCCAAATACGGAAGTAAAATAAAAAATGCATGAGTGTAGCACTATATAAATATTTGATTGCGGAACAAAGATATCGGTTGAGGACATCGTAATGTCCAAGCCTAAAACCAAAAGGCTTCAGAACGTTAAAGGACAAAAATAGTCCAAACAAAGTAAATACGGCTGAGGAGAAGAAGTGTTTGGAACATAAACATAAAAGCTTTTGCTGGACCTTTTGTTTTGATTCTTATAGCCTATCATATAGAGCTTTTGACGCTAATTCGAATTATGTCATTGGTTTTTGTTGGTCTCCACTGGGACCAAAGATATTAAAGGTCAAAGCTCATGATTTTTGCAGGTTTTTTGATGCCATATTTAAACACCTTGGAATTTACGTGCGATTACATTACCTCATTAACGGTATCCAAAACTTTGACATAAATATTGTCATTCAAAAGCACATAAAAAAACATGAACCTTGAAGAGCTACCAAAAAGAATTACATAATTATTTGAAATCAGTTCCGCCAAAAACTTTATCGGATATGATATAAAGCATCAAAGTAAGATGACAGAGAAAGCTAACTTTATTAAACAAAATAAACTTGGCACTAAAAACGAGTAAATTTTAGGCGTTTTAGCTACACCCGTTTTTACACCGTACCTACTGTAACAATTGTGACAAGGTTCGAAGAGAAACTCGCCGTTGAAATAATATACGGTAGTAGGAATACGTTACGTACTAAACTAAGCGATAAAGCGATAAAGGAGAAGCAAGTAGCAAATTAAAATTCCCACCACACGAACTAAAGATAACGAGAGAACCCATCATCGTACACGACAAACCCAAATTATACAGCAAAGAACCAATAACTTACAAAAGGTGAGAGCCTAAGTCAATACAGTTGGTGCATAGGCAATTAATTGCACGTAGTATTTTATGTTTGTAGTGGTTCCCTGCGTGTTCCTCCAACGTCATATATCTAAAGGTGAAAATACTGATGCACGCTATATCCATACTACCCGCCCAATCTTCAATAATAATAGAAGTATCTAAAAATGAAGAAAAAACTTGCAAATATCACTATCATTTCAACCTCTAAATGGTAAAAAATTCAAAATCCGGTATACTAAAAGGTTCACTTTGCCACCAAACAAGCTGAAGCTGTTGGGCTTAACAGTAATGGATAAGTTCCACTACCCGTGTGCGCTTATTAAAGCCGAAGTTGGCGAAAAACCAAGCAGTTAATGGGCATCAAGACATTTCCTGATTGATGACCGGATCCACAATTCAGCAAATAATTATAACTACCTTACACTTTCACGCGTTTCGGTGAATTGAGAAAGATATTTAATGCAGTTAGGCACGACAAGTTGGCTAAACCTAAGGAACAAAAGATCAGATGTTGGATGTAGACTTCTTGCAAACACTAAAGAAAATAGTTTAAGAAGGATGGAGAAAATGCTTAGAACTGAATTCGGGAATACAGGCAGGATTGAAGCTGTACGGGAGGAAACGCTGTCAGCAAGCCACACCTGCCTTCCAGCCTCACCGTTTTAACCTGTATCTGGATCACATGGATGAAAGAACCTAAAGTCCCTTTAAGTAGAATTTATGAAAACTCAGATAGGTACCTATAGTTTTACTCACAAGATCTTGGGCATGTAACCCAAATGCTGTCATCCATAAATTATGTGGGTGGCTCATAAAAACCTCCCTATTACCGTGTGCTAAAACTGTCGTCACAAGGGGCACAAGGAAGGTTCCAAAATTATCAATATTGGGATTTGGATATAGTGCTACCTTTTAACACAAAATAAAAATTTTGCTTTAAATTACTGCTATCAAGATAAAAGAGCAAGATTTCTGTTAGCTATGTCTTGTGCTACATATATACGAATGTGTATGTAGTTCTTTCATTGTGTGTAACTCCCGGTACGAAAAATGTGAAAATATCAGAGACACGATGACGATTACTGCTTTTGTAACTTGGTAGGTTATTCTGGAAAATAAATTTTCTCTAATTTACTAAAATTGGCGATTAAAATAGTTAATTACATTACATGATTCTAGAATAAAATGCGTATACAACGTACATAAATAAGCGACTAAGTAAGTAGGTACATGAATCTAAAACTTGAATAGGAATCTTTAATTTCAGTAGAAGTCTTGTTGCACTGTCGGTTATTGTGCTAAATTAAAACCGTGATGTTAATAGAAATCTGAATTAAACTATCGAGCTAAAAGACTGGTTGTAGTATTTATAGTAATTAAAATAGACATTACCAATCGTAAATACACATACGCATATGCGTGTTCGCACGTGTAATGTTGGTAAACATAATTATGCACACAATAAATTTCAGAAATTACATGGAAAACATGAAAGAAAGGGTCTGCAAGGATTCAATTTCCCTGGCGAACACCATGTCTTTTGGTTTGATGTGCGTGGCTAACGGCTTTTTTAAAATCTTCTTGCTTGAAGGAGGAAAGTACATCTGAAGCACCTGTAAAGAAATCAAAAAGTTCAGGCCTTGTCTTTAAGCCCAAGATAAACTCTTGGACGGAAATAACTCCATTATGGTCTGCATCCAGATACGAGAAGATGTAGTTCACAAATGTTTCCAGCTCATCTTTCCGTCGGTTATCTCCGTAGGCTTTATCAGCAATCTGCAACAAGTCAAATAGACATTTATGATGACGTCTGGTCTTTGATGGTTTTGTAACATCAACTAGAATAAACGAAAGCTAGGATCACAAAGGAATTTGCTTGTAAGCGGTGTCGGATTTACCATAAGAATTTCTTGCATCTCCTTCAGTGTAATAATACCGTCTTTATCGATATCGTACAAGGAGAATGCCCATTTAATCTTTTCTTCGAGAGTGCCCTTGGTCGAGATAGACATTCCAATGAGAAATTCTCGAAAAGTGATCATATGATCTCCGTCAATATCATATTGTCTGAATGACAAATCAAGATGATGCATGAGCTAGAAAAATGGAAATCATGTGTATGGAATGCATTGCTGAACAAATTCCTAATAGAATAAATTACTAGATGATAAGCTTTTGTTTAGCTTCGCTTGATTTGATTTGACACAGAAACCGTAATCTGCAACTGAAATGAGGAGAGAGGAGGAGAAGAATAAGAGTTGCTCACTTTCGTTCCAAAGTCTTCGACATGCTCGGGGCCTTTTCGGAATACAACTCTCAGAATCAATTGTTGGTACTGCTCATACGTGATTTTCCCGCATGGAACGGCTTGCATAAACGTTGCATGCCATTCTTTAATCTCGGCTTCTATAGTAGACATAGGATCCACAAAATAAATAATTAGAAGACTCAAAGGGTGACATGTCGTTCTGTCCGCTTAGAAATAAGTATGTACGAAATGCCACTCAGACTGGAGTACCGTCATAATGAACTAACATAAACTTTAGTCACCCGTAAATTTCGTCTGCTGGAGTAGATCTTCGAGCAAACATTTTTTCAATTTCTGTCTTTTATCTTTCTTCGTTTTACTTGCACACGATCCCATCGCTAAAACTATTACTGTCAAACTATACAGTAGAGATAATATTTTGATAGTAATCCTAAGTAAAGCTGCTGCGAGCCAACACTGGATGTTTCTTGATTAACGAAACAAATTAAGAAACGCTCTCAGGGTTCGTAAATATTTATACTAATTACACGAAGATGGTCTTGATAACGCAAAGTTAAAACACACAACTTATGCACACAATTATTACAGGATCTGAGACCCTAACTTATTTTCATGTCTGATAAAATAAGTACCAACATGGAATCCTTCGAGTTGCCCAACATGCTATCTTCATTAAACTTTAGAGTTGAGACTGGCAAAATGTTGAGAACACTCAAGGCACTATTTTACTTTCCTCCCTTTCAGTCTTACCTTATCAGTTCTTTGCATTTTTTGACTCATTTCCACATTCCTGTGGTATGCTCTTCATGTGTAGAAATCAGTGTCTATACTCGCCTCCAACTTTTTTCCATTTTGCCCAACTTTTCAAGTGAGGATGCCGTGGAACGGGAAGTAATTCTTATAGAACTATGCAGATCATTAACCTTGTATGAATTTGCATAATTGTATTTCCAAATTATTATTATGCACGAGTATCGGTGCTGCCTCAGTCAAATGTAGCTGGAATGAAGTGATGCAAAGTCTCGGGTAGGATTACAATAATTGGGAAACAAACTTTGTTTTTGAATTTACGAGCGAATTGAGCCGTAGCTAATTTATTGTAAGCACGGCACAACCTTTGAGACCCACACGAAATATACTTCTACAGTACTACATGCAAAAATTAAAATATATTATTCTAACAGCTACTGCAAAAGGTACATTTAATGAGGCTTAGTGGAAAATACCTCCAGCAAATTGAATGATGACAAGCATGTTTGTTATTATACCGAGTGCCCACGTAAGATAATGAGAACATTTCAATTTGCTCAGTAGACCACTAAATCTCTAAATGGAACTCGGATGTCTATAGTTAAAGTTACACTTCATACGTGTTTCAATTATTAAAAAGTTCAATATTTATCGATCACTAGTAGGTTAAAAAAGAGTGGTTGTTGTAAAAGCGTACAGAGTATTTGGACAATTGCTTGGTTGAGTTGAGTTGCTATCTAGTCTATGTGTGTAAAAGTAACCATGCTTTGTGGGGCAGAAAGAATTAAATAAATATCTTGGCACTAGAATCATCATTGGCTTCTGTTGCTAAGCGTTACAATGGGGATCCAAATCCATTAATCTTCTTGTTGTGTCATCATTCATTACAGCTTTCTTAAATTCGTCGTAGGTTACCTTCCCATCGCCATTCGCATCCATTGTGCCAAACACTTGCTGACAAAGCTCTTTGGCATTCACCTTAAATCCACTCTTGATCGCGTTCGATCCATACATCTTGTGCAGTGCCTATTTAAAAGTTAAAAAAGCATTCAAATGACTATCCAAACCAAGTGGTAATGGACGCAATAATTTGAGCAACCATGTTAGTCCCAAAATCTGAATTATTTTCCAATTTTCCCATAAAAGTTTCTGGCTTTTCTCAAGGTGCACACTGAATATATGAATACCATTACTTTACGCACACATTGAGATGCTAATATCAATATTGCCCTCGTACAAACACCGATAATATTACTACAAGTCATGGAAGTTTGCAATTTACATTTGCTTACTTTGATAATACTAGAAAGTTCATCCTTGTCAATGAAGCCATTGTTGTCCTTATCGTAAGATTTGAAAATCCAGTGAAGTTTCTCATCCAAAGATCCTCTGGAAAGGACTGACAGGGCACATAAGAATTCCCGAAATTCGATCCAGTTATTCCCATTCTCATCGAAGCAGCGGAAAATGTTCTCGGCAAACTGTAATGATAAAGCGCTGTGTACGATGAAAAGCGTTAAGATCTCTAAAAGTCGAGCAAATATTAGGCCCACAGCCCCTGAGGCATTGGCAGCGTTTCATTTTTCTTCGGAAATGCCAAGCAAGACATTTTAATTTTTATGACTACGACGAGAGACTTACCAATTTGGCATTTCCAGCAGGGAAAATATCTGAATAAATGATCTTGAATCGCTCCAAACCAATTGTTCCATACGGGCTATCAGCCATGAATAGCTTGTAGGACTTATCGATCTCTGCAACTGAAACGACCACAAAAGAAGAAACGAATGAATATAGCAAAATGTTGAGAAAGTGAAAAAAAATTTACACTGCGTCAAACTCTACTGCAGCCAATTTAACATTGGAAGCATTAGCACTAAGTGATGGTGATATTAAATAAGAAACTAGACGTAAGGGTTCAAAAATAAAATTACGTTCAAAATGTGTACAATTCTTAAGCTCATACAGAACTACATCGTCCAGAATATGAGCCTTTAACGGATCCGAGACTTTCATGATGACGGTTTTTGGGTTTTTCACAAAATCCGAAATATAAAATCAAGGAATAAAGTTTGACAGTTTCAGAACTGGAAGCGTCGAGAAGAAAAATTGGGCTGGAAAGTTGACAAGTGAATCCTTGGAAAGCTAGGGATAAACTTCTCTCAAGAAAAATTCGAACCGTAGACTAGACTGAGCTTTATGATGAATGGAAAAATAAAATAACAACTCGTAGAGCTAAATTCGAAAAGACCTTATATATAGAACATGCGAATTGTGTACCACTAGTGAAATAATGCACGGACAAATATTGACTAAACGCTGTTCATAGAATCCAAGTCAAACCAAGTAGGCGATGACAAAAAGAGATAAAGGAATAAATTTTACATTTTATCAAGATCCAAGACAAAGAAACTAATAAAAATGCATGGAAACGGAAAATAATCAAATAGCCTTCAACCCACTAACCGAACCAAAACCAACAACCAAGTCAATGAGAGATGTAAGAAAAAAGGACACTGAGACGAATCGCCTTTGTTGATCCATCTGCTTCCGTGACACCAGACCCACCATCAAATGTCATCGTCTTCTTCTTCTTGTACTTTGGGACCTTCATATAGACAGATGATGATAGCGCCTTCATATCAACTTTGTTTGGATTGGTGGAGAAATAATAATTAGATCTGAGGTTGACTGACGATCGTCAGAATCAATCAACTTTCCCTTCTTTCACAGACACAGTATGATATATCACCACGACTATTAATGTCACTTCTCTCATTATCATTCCTTCCCTCACAAATCCATTGTACCGTCCAAATAATGTGATCCCGAACATGAGCAACTGAGCAAGGCGCTTAAATTACTCTGCATACAAATCGTGAGGTTAAATCCTTATTAACTAAGAGCAATCCTTAGTCCCGAACAACATTAGTCTATTCTATTAAGTCATAGTATCTAGATTGCATATTCCACCAAGAGCCACAGTAATAGCATTAGCATTATCAATAGTACTATGGCTGCGACTTCCATCACGGCATGTCTCCCTCCACTCTGTGCATACTCTACGTATGTATAGTAAACTGGAGTACGACCACATCAGACATGGCCACGGGTTGGACTCGAAAGTTATGTACTAAACTATTCTTATGAGCCATAGATAGTATGATATTATAGGGAGTGACTGAGGTTTTAGTCAAAATCTTTTCAATTTGAATGCCAAACCAACCTTACAAATCAGCTCAGAGGGGATTCACAGGACTTTATCTGCAAACTCTACATTCTGCCGTTTGGCTTGTCATATAGGACAATCTAGGTACTTAATCATGAAATGAGGGTGTTGCCATCATAACTTGCTAATAAGTATGTCGCATGGCACGGAACAAGAGAAGAAGACACTATACAGCAGTGTAAAAATCCTATTATCAACTACCGCCTCGCAATATATTTATATTGACCTGCGGAATTTCATTCAAATCACCACCTAACTCAAACAGTTTGCGTGCAAACTTGGAGCTCACTCAAGTCATTTTCTCAATCGAAAAAAAATATTAGCATACATCCATACCTATATCTAGACTTCCTATTGACATATTTTCAACAAAGTCAAAAATACCACTTGGTCCTTTAGTACTAGAACGACGTGAGCTTCTTTGAGTCAAACTTACAGCAAACAAGACGGAATAGAGTAAATCATTGCGGAATAGTATAATGCTGCACTATAATTCCAATTCATCATTTTCTTTGTGATGGCACAATGTACACACACCTATACCATTACACAACACAAAGGGAGAAAGCATAAAATAACAATAACATAAAAAAATGATTGATTCTGCCTTTTATGCCATATACCCTCTGCTTGTGACAGAAGTCAACTGCCTCAAGACTCAAGATACAGCCAACAGCTTCCTGAGTATGACAAACAAATTTAAAAATTACTCCAGAATTTCCATCAAACAACTAACTAACCGGTCGCCGGTCATTACGGATGACAATTTGACAAATGACGAATTCTTAATTATGAATTGTCGACCCCAAAACATTTCACAGTGTAGTCCTCTACAACTCCACAATGGTTAAACCATGGAGTGACTATTCTCACAAAAGGAAATTCTCTGCTTGAGTTCCATATTTACTTCGTAGGTAGGTACCTACACCAATATGTATGCATTCAGACTATATCTATGCGGCAGCATTTCCGAGTCAGTTGGAAACTGAAACGCAATCTTGAAACCACAGCACGTGGTGTGGTGTCCAGTCTTTCAAGTTTGAAAAGAAAAACGCATAGCTACCCTTCATCGCTAAAATAACATCCTGCTGTGATAATACTGCAGAGATAAGTATATGTGTAAATAATAATACACTGAGGAAATAATGTACAAAATGTAGACAAGTAGAGTACATAGCAGTCAGACGGAACAAAGCAGAACCGTGCGCTAGTTGATTGTGTTTGATAGTTTGATATGGTGTAAGAGCTGATAATAATTTAATGGTGTTTTCAAAGGAAAGTGGTGAAATTCAGCATTTCAACGATTAGCTGTCAACTGCATTCTGTATTATATAAACCCCGTGAATATTACTAGTCTCGGTCTCATGTGTCTAAACATGAAAGTAGGTTAGTATGAAGAAGGCAACTTAATGTTAGGAACAAGAATGTGAGAATCGATGGATTCGAATGTGGAAATGTAGATGAATGCGCACGAGGCTTTTAGACATTACAACTTGTTGAAATGAAATAGGTAATTGTAACATCACGAAGACTGAGACTGAGACTGAGACTGAGACTGAGCCATGACTACTCTACCACAGTCAGACCACATCACATCACACTGGACTCCGGACCGAGACTTGCAGCTTGCAACCCTATCTTAACACAGTTGAACAAAGATCAATAATGGAAAGCATTTACTTTCCCATTCTCACCAACAGCCGACACACACACACGTACAAACACAAATAGACACGCACCCCGCCAATGCAATGCAAGTTGACTATCTGAGAATTCTATCCGAAATAAAATGCCACATTGAAATACTACCTTTTCAGTCCCTGAAGATACGCACATAAAGAGAAATAATTATTACCGTCGACTCGACTCATTAGCATGTTCTGTTCAATAATGGTAATAGTAGGTAATGTAGAAACCACTGATGATTCTCCCACTAGTGGCTACTCCTGCTCCACTGAGACTGCTGCCGATTGATAATGTCTTGCATTCTCCATTCCCTCCTGTCCGTACTAATTTACTATGTGCTAATATGTATATTTGCAACTGCCGCTCACCGCAGCAGTTCATGGATATTCGGGAACACTATGGTAGGCCAGGGCTAGGGCCGTAGTCGTAAAAGTTGATTTTCGATTTAAATGTTCTCATATGTTCCGCTAGCTTCATTTTCCGTGAATATAGTCCATGACTTTTAAGCCTCGGCTATAACAGTCGATTCCTGCTCAAGCATGCTAATTATGATTTGCAATACCTCCACTGATGGCGACTGCATGGATGGCTGGGAAGGGGAACTCAGGTGTAGATTCTTTGAGCAAATATGCGCTGCGGAGACACATGGGGTAATTGAACAGTGCAAAGTTTGATTTTGATTTAATATTTCACAAATAATGATTTTATTCAAATACAAATGGAATGGAACGATTTTGTGATTATTTGCTTTCAATCTAATTCTGTAGTACGAAGGTCTTGGTACATTAACGATTGTCATAAGTGAATGTATCTATTTACATTGGAAACGAGAGCACGTACGGTAAAGTCTCGTTCTCGTAACTCACAACTTGTCTCAACTTATTACTCACAGAGTTACTTTGGTCCTATGTACATACACACAAAGCACAGGTACATACACTCAAACAAAGAAATACTTTCTACCGTCTGCAGCAACTGCATGTGCTGTATACATACTAGGTGGTGTATAGTAGTTTATGTGCGCTTGGCAGAGGACTAGGAGCAAGAGCGAGGTACATCGAGGTAGGTAGGTGGGTTGGGAAGGTATTCTTCGTGGAAGGAAAAAATCAATTTTTCATTACTACTCACTTCGCACACGTATCGTAATAAAATTGATAGATCTGCTCATAGATTTGATTTCATCCATTATTCTCTGATAACTGGTTAACATAACGCAGTTACATATACAACTAACGTCACTGTCTCGTTTCCATGTACTTAGAGTTAGTTGCACTTGCTGGAAATTATGTAATATACAACCATGTTTCTGCATGTTTAATTCCAAACAGAATCCTTGTTATTCCGTCTGTTCCCAGTCTGAATCCTCCAGGACCAGGACAACCTCAGGACTACAAGAGAATCTGTGCAGTTGTGTTTATCGTGTAATTTTTGGCAGGCAAGATGCCGTTTCGTCGTAGGTACTTGTATTGTAACACTATTCTCTCGCTACGCTGTTCACTGACTGTATCAGACTCTATTTATTTGCAAAGTTAAAGTCCCGATTTAATGAAATTTTATCGAACGCCCAAGGACTGTGTCTTTCTCCTTTTCTGTCCATTCAGACTCAACCACTACCACTCAACATCATTCCCTATAAATATGTATGAAGTTCCTTGTGCACTGCCTGTGCAGCGTCTACCGGACTACCGGGGACAGTATTTTGATGGATTTCTATATCACAATTTATCATGTATGTCTGTCTGTAGTCTGCAAGTGGGGACGAAATGTGACTGGAAGGGAAGGAAACTACAATTATACAGCGGATGGCTAGTATATGCAGTTCTATAGAAGCTTGCTTCTGCTACTCCTACTATACCCGTTCATCTATCCACATCTAACTACCCACTACCGGTCGAACGACTGTGTATGCGGTTCGACCGTTCTCGTTCCGTCCCTATCCATCCGCTTTGCACTTGCCTCCTTTTGGGAGAAAATGTGTACCACTAGATGTGTGTGTATGTTTTGTGCAAAGGAAGCGATTTGGCAACCATTTCGCATTACTTAATTAATATTTTTGCTACATTTCAACTTGAACCTTGTCCGCAAGTTTTAGTCGACGGGGGGCCGGATCAGACGTTGTCATGTGTACATACTTATAAACCTAATCCTGCAATGAATCCATGAAAATCGGTAGGTTGGTAGGTATTTATTTTTTATAGCTAATGGAGCATGTCAAGGATCGGAATCGAAATGGAAATCGTAATACTACGATTACCATTATCCTCCTCATGTCTGCTGTCTCTCTGTCTGCATCTCTTTACTCTCTTATACATAGTCCTACGTATCCTATTCACAAAATACTTTCTCCCTACCTACCTATAGAAAATACAATGTCTGTATCTCTCCCATCTACTTTATTTAATAAAAGGCAGTCAGATTATCCAAGAGAAAAAAATTAGGAATGTATTTCTCCATGCACCCGTCGTCTCGTGAATGTAGTAGATTATCCCTACTTCTACTAGGTATTTGTCTCTGTCCCCTCTACACGTTGATATGAGTTACTTAGTATGTCGTAGAGAGTGGTAAGACAATATCCCTTTCCCTCCACATTGTCTGTGTAGTCAGTGTAGTATATTTATGATAATTGCTAATAACGATATGATAACGATAAGATAGTTTGGGGATAGAGTGGGACTGTGAGTTCTAGAAGTACTTGTCTACGATACTGATACGATTAGTAATTATTACTACAAAATCGTATGGATTTCATATCCAATTAAATATACAGCCCAATCATGATATACTGTTGCTTTCACTACTGCCTCACTCCATAGAACCTCCAGTATATCAAGCAGTAGGTTCACTGTAAACACGAATGTCATCTTTGGTGCATTTTCGGTATTCCGTATTCGGTAGGTATTCGGTATTCATAGTGTTCACTTTTGATTCGATCTCGGTTGTGTTGTGAATACATTATCCTTTTTACAGTTTCTTCACCACTTGGCATCCTTGGCATCTTCCACTTTCTCCAAGTCAGAGACAGACACAGACACAGACACAGAACACTGCTGCGTAGTAGTTGGGACAAAAGAAGAATAAACTGTTTTCTATACAGCTAGGGAGAAGAGAAACCAAAAGGCTCTTTTGTATTTGTCGTGAGTCGTGAATACACCCAATGTCATTTCCATTTAGAGTGTAGGCATAAAGGTATCGTTGGGAATCACCAGGCGGACTATGACGATTTACGAAGATAATTTATTAATACTGTTACGTGTAGTTGGAATTGGCTTCTAATTTTATTCCGATTTGAACTCGTCTCTAGAGACCCTACTAGCTATCCGTTATTGCGCTCAGTTAGAAGAATATGATTTCCTATGGCTATTACGTTTTGTATTCAGAGCAGAGGCGAAAGGTAATTACTTACGTTAGTATGAAACGTATCAATAGATTACACATTGCACGATGACGACCACTGCAACTATTACTATTACTATTACTATTTCCACTGACTTACTCTACGTACCTCTGTACCGAAGCAATTTTGACATGGAGAAAGAGTTACTTGCAGTTGTGCTATCATGGAGAAGTCGAAATCTGAATTATAGAAAGACACAATATTACGTTTACACTCTCTTGTCATCCATGACTACTTGACACGGCACTTTGAACGATGGTCATAATACATTTGCGTTCTATTTCAACTGTATAGGTATATAGAGCGCGACATTAAATGTCTAATTTTTTATATATCGTTATAAGTAGTTAATTAATTAAGACGATGCGATGAAATGGAAGAGAAGAGAAACACGTCTATCCTTCAGATGGTTGGAGCGGATTTGGAGGAATTGTCTGGAGTAAGCCGAATAGATAGGGATCATTTTGAGCACCGTATAAAAATTCCTGAAGGGAAAGTCTTCCATCCAGATTAGAGTCCATGCCAAAGAAAATCTTATTTGCGCGCTTTTCCGGTGTGCTCTCCTCGTCTGGTGGCGAAAGGTTCGGGATCATCTTGTGCATTGCCTGGATGAAGGGAGTAGGCAATACAAGTTATTTAAAAAATGTAAATTACTCACAACAACTAGAAAACCGAAATCAAACTAAATCCCCATTAATTTCATTTGACAAGTTAGAAGCTTGAGGCTGGAGGGAATGGGAATAACTGCATTAGCTCATATTACACGGAGATTCAGTGGCAGATGAGAAATCCAAAATAAGATAAATTTACAATTCAAACTTGATTAATATTTTTAGACATTAGTCTCCTACTCTTGTACTAGTACTCTTGTTCATTCTCCGTGGGAGACTAGTTGTGGAGACAAGATTGTGTGTTGTAGATTGGAATTTTAGACTGTGCACACACTTAGGTACGTACAGGATATGTTGTGTAATTGTCTAATTGTATCCAGTTGTGTACAAGCAGAGGTAAAAAGTTGGACCACACACAGTTTGCGAGTGGAGCACATTCTCCAAGTCTGATGACATTCTGTATATTTATGGCTACTGCATAAATTTGAGTTGGAGTTGACAATAGAACTGGAACACATTATGCCACTGAACCCGAGGAGATGAAGTTGTAATTAAATTTCCAAAATTTTGTCTATTCTATTAAAAGTATAGGAAATGTAGTTTGGAAAACTTACTGAAACGATTTTCACCATTTCGTGTCTAGAGATGTAGCCATTTCCATCCAGATCGTACATGTTAAACATCCACTTGAGTTTGTCCTCAGCGGATCCTCGTGTAGCCACAGAAAGAGCGATGATGAATTCTCGGAAATCAATGCTTCCGTCGTGGTTTGCATCAAAACTCCGGAAGACACTCTCAGAAAACTTTAATAAAATAGACTCATATTTCATAAAAGAAGAATTTATTATGGTGGAAAATTTACTCAACTACCAGTACCACTTTAACCTAGCAGGGATGCGCAACCACAAACATTGCATAATCCTATACCTGCTACGATCGTATCTATCTATACCCATGCATGTGCATGTGTGGAGCTGAGTAATTTGTCGAGGAGTATCACGAAGCACAATCGGCAATAAACCATTAAATTGCGCATACAGAGCTCTGACGGTAATTGGTGGTACAAACTCTGAAAAGGGAGCATGTTTATAATGCATTCCAACTAATATGACCCAGAACTGCGGCTACAAGTACATGTCACTAGGCAGGAAGTCCATGTGGAATGATACAGAGTATATTTTATTGCGCGTAATGGCCTAAGAGCGTGCTTTAATTTTAACCAGGATTTAATGGTCGAGACCGATGCGATGATGAGTACCCAACAAGGGCGGTCGGCAGTCGAAAAAAATAAGGAAAAATTGCAATGGGTGTTTGGCGGTGAAAGTTTTTTCAGATGGAATTTTGTTTCGGAGAAAAGCCCAATATAAACAACATGATAAATGTGTGTACATATGTATGGGTGTGCGTGTGTGGGTAGAAAACGTTTAAAAGCAAAGTTGCTTACTCATGACGCCATGAAATTTTATAAATAAAAAGTCAAATTACAGTCTGCTATTCGTCAGAATTCCAAATTTCATGCACTGAAGCATTTACTGAGATAATAAAAAAAATGGAAATGTGTTCCCAAGTGTACGTCATACTCAGTCTCAGTGCCTCGGAGAGTCAGATCAACTTGTAGCCTTAAACCAAACGAGAGGAGAGACAGATGGGAAAGAGAACAAGAGAAAGCGCTTACAAGCGAAGAGTCACCGTCGGGGAAGACAGCAGCATAGATGGCTTTAAATTGTTCCCTTGAAATGAAGCCATCCGGACATTCCATCATGAATAACTTGTGCCATTCTTTGATTTCTTCTTCTGTACATGAAAATAAATTGAAAATGGATCATTCATGACGGCAAAATAGACTCAACTCACTACCAGACATTAGAGCGGGAGCGAAGTAAAATCCCCCTTGCTCAAAATAATTTATATGCATTTTCGTCTTCTTTGAGATTACTTTGCTGTGGAATCAGGAAAATTGAAAGGTCAAAGTAAGAAAAATAAAAAATGACGAGAATGGAAAATCTGATGTCAAAAATGAAAAACCTTGGAGCAACCGTAGCCAGCAGTCAACTAGCATTCAACTCTCAACAACTCAAACCAAATCAAAAGGGATAATATCAAAGCACACTTCATACATAATGCAGAATCGCAAATTGCAATTTACTCCAATTCCAAAGTGCTGTATGGCCAAAATTTTAAAACTATTTTCAATTTTCCGACAAAAATCCCACAAAAAAAGGTTGAATAAAAGCACGAATGTAAATGCAACATGTGTGTCGTTTTCAGCTGGCTTTGACTTGTCCTCGAAGAAATGCAAATCTCAAAAATCATAGAAGCTTCATGAAAGTTAGCCAAAATTCAAAGGAATCCAAGAGTAACACAAAAGAGGTGGATGAGAGAAGTAAAACGAGGTAACTTACCAGTAAATTCCGTGTTCTGACACAAATCTTTAAAAACTTTAGGCTTTAGTTTTGTACTTTTCTGTCCCATCGTGAAAGAGCTCTCTTGATTCGACAGATCCGTAATCTACGGTCACCTTGCTTCCCTTAACTGAAAGGCTGCCGGAGTCAACAGATGTAGAGTGGAAAAGAGAAAGGAAAAAAAATAACACAACAACTCAACTCAATAGAAATAAAAGACGGCAAATAAGATGGGACTGTACAAGCGGAAAGCGGAAGAAAAAAAGAACTCGAGTTGGAGAAAGGAAAGCTTAAAAAAATGTATTTGTCTCGATTTGCTTCACTATCTCACGCGCGGAGAAAGTTAACGATATTTGTAATAAGAGTTCCCACGGATTTTGTATCCATTGGACCAGTTCCTTCTTAGCATGTGTGTGGCTGTACAGGCTGCCCATCAAGGCTCATATAGAAGAGTTGCTTTGTATAGGTATCTATATTTGGACAAGTATACGATCAAAGTTTTTGTTGCGTATTCCTTTCGCTGTATGGATTTATGTAGTTTTTACGTTGCTCGGATCGTACATGGGAATATACAGAATGACATTACTGTAAAAAGCCGGGTCGGTGAGTATAGGAGATTGTAGACGTTAGATGTTGGGAATGTCTGCACCGTGATCGTGACTTGACGTGACAGATGATGGACGAGTAAGACCACGGTTATGGTATAAATCTGCCAATTTTTTTCTCCGTCGAACCAATTCAAATATTCACGTAAAAGAAACTTGTCTCCTCTGTGTCCCATACACTTTCTCCCTCTTTCTCCCTTTCTCTATTGCTCTTTGCTTTCTCGTTGGTTCCACGCGTATGGTTTCTGCTGTTGCTGGTTGCCGCTGCTGCAACTCAAGTCTTGCGAAACCTCCTTACTTTTTCGTATTATATTTTTTGTCGCTGGAGAGATTGTGCAAAAAAGGGGAGTTTATTGTCTCCTTTCAGCTCGTAATACTATGAGTGTGAAGTGAACTGGACTAAACTAGTCTTACTCAGAGTGGTTGCTCGTACGTTTACGTGTATAGTTTACGGTTCCCGGCCCCGTCTACGCTGAGTGTAGTCGTATCGTAAGTCGCAACTACGCTGACTGACCGAGACCGAATAGTTTTTCGTTTTCGATGGAAACCTCTAGTAAAAGTAAATTCGAGAAGGATGATAAATATTTACAAGTTTTTCTCTCACAGACTAGCAATGAAACACAAGTTGGGCATTCTGCTATTAAATTTTCATGCTAATATTTCAGCTCTAGCCAATTTATACTTATACGGCTAGACTCGGTGAAAAAAGGCGAGAGGGAGATACGAGTAGTGACAGTGGCATCATGCCCATGACTTGTAACCCACTGCAGTACAGATACTCTATGTACCTGCATTCTACGCTCATTCCACTTTGGTTACATTATTCTAAAATTATATTTTTATTTATCCACAACTCCCTCACTCGAGTATCGATTCATCATCATTCATGTTTATAAATATCTTTCTATAGAATTCAAGTCCCAACAACAATGCCAACATCACAGCCACTACTTCCATGCTCAAACTCCACGACAGCAAGTTGCGTTCACTGATAACGTGCCCACATAAAAAACAATGTTATTATGATTTGAGAACATAATCATTTTATGAACAAAGCCCATTCTCGGTTTACCATTTTTCATCGTAGCTAATTGAATTTGGGCTACAAGTATGTGCGGGAATGTGAGCGAACGATCGTACAGAATGGATTCATAGTTTTACTGTAAGTCTGGAATGTCTGCCTGCGTGGACCTCTTATGTTTGTTGCTTTCAGTTGCTTTTACCTCACAATGCCAGTGCCAGTCCTTTTGAGTGAGTCTTTGAGAAAGTACTTGAAAAACCTAGACGAAGCTCACTATACCAAATCTACTGTTTCGAATATTTTATTGTGCAGGAAATAGCTGAACCGAACCCTGAAAGCCAAACCACTCAAAGAGCCCAGGTATTCCATTCGCTTCTCTATCCATGAACAAGTATATTTTACATTCGAGTGAATATGGATATGGATAATTCAGATATATAAGATAATAATATTAGTCAAGGTTATAACTATTATGTGAAGTGAGGTGTGGTATTGGCTGACAAGTATATATGTATGGATACTTGGAATAGTAGAATAAAGTTTTGGATTACCACCACGTCCACTAGCACGAGCTACCTAATGGGGAAATAGAGGAGGTAACTAATGCTGACTGGAACAAATATAAATGTGGACAAGGGGATGTGGGCCATGTATAGGTGTCTGCTTTAGTGGCTTGTGTTGTCAAGTGTTTGGACTCAAAACTGGTCATTAAGTGTTACTGAAATAAATGACTATTTATTTCAGCAGGGGTTATCGATAATTGTTGACTTGACAAACTGGAACTCATCAAAGGATATCACACAATCACACGTATGATTGCCTCGCATAATCTACCAACCTTTCCTACGTTGTTCCACCACTTAGCTCTGCAGCCTCGGATATGCCTAGGTACATAGCTATGATGTGGATGTGCTAATGGCCCATATATATTCAATGACACTTCTCATCGTAAATCATCAGGAATAATTTAGTGAATTTATATCAAGTTATAAAATAGAACAGAGAGAGAGAGAGAGAGAAGAGAAAGAGCGAGAGAGGAAAAATTGTTAAGAGTTTTTACACCCGATTTGCATGTGCGAACCTGCATAGGCTTCGTATATGCATGCTTGAGCATGGGTTCCTATTGGACGATAGGATCGTCATTGCCATGTCTTACCTTGCCTTGTGCTTGTGGTAGACGAAACCGATCGAATTGGAACCGTTGGAGAAAGGAATCACATGAATTGATTTTATATCAATGGAGAAATGGAGCTAGGAATTATTGGAATTGGAAAAATATAGAAATGTGCCTACCTACCTGGGTATCTTGAAGCAGCAACTATTCGCTTTTTTATCGCAATTTCCTTCCTTTACACCTTTCAATAGGATAAATTGTGAAAGGTACGGAAGCAACCACGGGATGATGCCTAGAGTACGGATTACGGTTGGATTTACGATGATATTACGTGGGCATTTGAATTTGGACGGGAGTGAGAGAATATTGGAAATATTTCATCATGATGATGACTGCGGAGGTGGAACTCATTATATAGAGAGAATTACGTGGCAATGGTAATTCACTTTAATCGAAAAATAATGTTTTCAGGTGACGCGATGTGTTGTGAAGAAGCCGCTGATGATGACGTTGAAGTGGAGGAGAGATAATTCCGCCTCTTGCCTTTTATTACAATTAGAATTAATGTAGAGCTCAAAGGAGCCAATTTCTGTAGGTGGACTTCCGGGAATAAATACATGTTTAGGAAACCTCATCAGACAGGAAAGGATGGCCGGAGAAGGGATGAGAGAGGAGATGAGACATGAAAGGAAGTGGAGGAGACAGGACGAGACCACATCTCATTTCATCGCATCACTTTCATGTCCAGCGAATGCCGGCACCGTCACCAGCTCCAAGGCTGTGTCCATGTCGTCGACAACAAAAACAAGCGTAGAGCAAAAGAATAGTGAGGGAGTCCGGGATTTGTTACATCGTGGGAATTATAATGCTTCCCTCAAGTAGCTTGGGTCTTGACCCTTGATTGGTTGTAAAAGCAAATAGAACAACCATTACCGGAATAAATGGTTGACTTGGCTGGAAGTGGAAGGTGGAAGGTAGGATGTAATGTTGTGTTAGTATGTCTGTGTTGCACACTCTTCTACTCCAGCTGTGGCACACGGTTTCCCGTCCTCTCTCCTCCTCTCTTCTGGTGCGTTGTTCTTTCGGGCTATGTTTTGTTGTGCTTTGTTGGGTGGGAGGAAGGTAAAATGCTAAATTCATTTGTGGAAGTTGAGGACGAGGCAGGGGAGGAAGTGGTAGAAAGAGAAAGGGATAAATGACTGGATGGATGGAATTACGAGGACAGTGGAGAGAGTGGAGAGAGATCGATATCAAACGTAATAAAATCAAGCGTAAATGAATTAAAGATCTCCCACATGAATCCGTACTATTTCCATTCATGTGCAGAGTGCAGAGAAAATATCCATTACTCCCATTATACAGACAATACAAAGAATACAGACAAGTTTTTATTGCTACTCTTCCACTCCCACTGACAGAATGTGTACACAAATGGACAATTGGACAGACTCCAGTCCTGGGCATTTCCACTTCATGTGGTTTCCTTTTCTCAGTTATCTCCTCTCCTTTCTCCCTGACTCCTTATTTTCTCTCCCGCCTGCCCGCCTACCCGTCTCCGTGTTTCCTCCTTGGCTACTTAATGCTATCGTATGGTTGCCTTTTATTTTTCCCCTTTGATTACCTCGAAGAAAGGCAGTCTGCAGTATGGGCATTGACATCCCAGCTATAACTTGTAATTTTATATTCTCCTTCCAGCAGGTCTATCAGGATATCAGCTCTATTTCTATTTCTATCACTATCGCCATTCTAAGACTAAAAGTAAAAGCACGAGAATGAAAATTACATGTGTGATTCTCATTCCAGCAATTCCGACAATTGCAACCAATGCAATGGATAGATGGATTATGAACGACTGGTTGGCTCACTGATTCTATGAGTATTCCTATTATTTTCTATTCTATGGATGGACAGAGACCTTTATTGTCAACGGTTTATGATTATCTTTATGGACATCTCATATGGGTAGCACTTATCGATTCCCCAAATCACAGCGGCTCATGTTATCCTATTTTATGGTCTCTAACAAATTGTTACAACATCTCTCTTTCATTCTCTCTCTCGCGCTCTTTCCACTAGTAGCTCTCCTCTTATCTTCGCTTTGTATGCACCGCAAGAGCTGTCAATTTTGGTTTGGAGGGCTCTCAGTAATTCCGTTTGCGAAAATTTAACTCCAGCTATGCATATCGATATACCGTAGGATAAACCGTACGAGCAGTTGCATGATTTCATTACTGTTTTATGGTCTCTCGTCGCACACACGCCGACAAAGGAAAAAAGCAAATGAGAACGCACACAATTTGATAAATTTGAATATCTCAACATATTAACGCAATATTTTTTATTTATCCTTTAAATTCATTATTTGTAATAATTGTATAATATTTTTATAATTAATTATATTTTGTAACATATTTTTGGAATACAAATTCAATGTAATGGTAAATTGTAAATTCGGAGTTTCATGTTTCATTCGCTTACTTTTCTTTCCCTCGCTCTGTCTATACCAATACCAATTTTGACTTGAATTCGTCGCGTGGTCGTGGGATTTAAAAAATGTACAATTCATACTTTACGTGTTCACAATGTAAATGTGAGGATGCATGTCTGCATATATGTATGTATGTCTGTATGTATGTATATAATGTATGTATGTATGTATGCATGTATGTATGTATATAGGGTAAGAGTATCCGTTGAGTACACTAGACATGACATGACATGACTACGACCACTCGACCACAGTACATGACGATGACAATGACGTATACATATGCACATTGAGTTTATCAATTGAAATTTTAGCTTACGATACAAAATACAATACAGTACAGTACAGTACACGACAACTGACAAGACAAGACAATTATTAACAGTAAGAGATGAATTTGACAATTCTTTAATGTTAATATATTGTAATTTCAATTCAATTTTACAGCACATAATAATATATAATAATATAACTGATAATTAATAACAATACCGTAACCATGAAATGCAGTAACTTTCCTTTCAAAATCTTAATTAATGTAATTACCAACTACGTACGTATTACAAATCCATATGATCATTGGTACAATGTATAATATGTAGGTAAATACATATTACAATACTCAAATTATGTACTACGACAAACTCAAGTCTAAATAGACTAGTTCAATTTTTAGTAATTAATAAAATGCAAATAGAAGCAAATCAGATGATTCATCGTGGTAGGTTCGTTCAAACGCAAAGTTGACCTACTCTTCAAGTTTTCTCATCGCAAAAAATTCAAGCATAACATAACAACGCAATGCGTGTAATCAGATACCGTATTTCTTCCAATAATACAGATACCTCGGTCTCATGATTTTTATGGTACCTAAGCGGGTTCGTAACCCTATTCCAGTCTGTGGATAGCTTCTAAGGTCGTATTACCGTCCTGCATCACACTATACTTGGATTGACTTCAACACGTTTCTAAATAAATTGACGCTAGAACTTGACTAAAGTTGACCTTTATTTCAAATCAACCGGAGATTTCAATGCTCAAGATTGAGTTGTGCGAGGGTTCCTGCTAATTCGCGATTCTCGAAGCCCTGAGTTTGGACACATTTACTACCCGGGGTGTAGGTACTATTGATAGAAATACGGTAATGAATATTGAATGCATTAACAAACCATTATATTAAAAATATTGGTAATCATCAGAATTTAGGTATCAAGCATGTCCAATTTTAGCTATGGCGAATATCTCCTAGCTCCTTAACTATTGGAAATCTGGAAATTTTGACCACCACTCGTATATGACTAAGAAACAAATAAATAGAGAAGACATCTCACAGTCCAATCGGGTTGTTTGTTGTTACACTATACCATTACTTCGTATGTTTGAAACACAAAAAATCCATAATAACCTTCAATATTCGTTGAAGAAAATGAAACAAGTTATGAAATTAATAACAAGAAAAAATTGAAAACGTAACTCAGAAAACTGAAATGACACAAAGTTACAGAACTTCAGTTCGGAATAAAGACAGAAAGAAAGGGTTTTCTTTAGGTTAGGTACACCTACGTATTGGATAACCAGATAGTAATGTATGTATGTTTAGGTACTCGTAACATTTTAATTCAGGAATATTATACCATATTACTTACTTTATCAGTATTGTTACGTGTTTTCAGTTCTACGTCATTATTACGGTTATGATTATTAAATAGGAGTAGGATAGGAGCATGGCTTTAATTCTCTGTTTTGGCTACTCATAAGCACTCATATTCAGTTACTGTTACTAGTATTTTAATTATAATAGTTTATGACTGACTACAGCAGTAGTATGTACAGGGAGTAATAATAGTCGATAGTAGTAGTAGGTAGTAGTAGCTGTAGTAGACAGACATGATTAGGAATTAGGATTGAGTTAAGTATATCTAGGAAGAAATACAATCGTTTCTACTCAGTTTTACTGACGTCCCCATTGTACGTGATTGCTTTTCCTCATGGAACTCGCTTACGCTACTATCCCTTCTACAAAGGTAGTCTCGTTTCGATTCCAAACCACATACCAAATTTTACCGCTCTCGTCCTTCCAACCTCGTCCTATTAGTCATACGTTAGTACGCTGTTACAACATGCACTTTGTTTTGTCTTGTTGATTTTAATTGAAGGGGAAGCATTTATTCAGTAGGTTACGATGACCATGGTATAGTACTGTGTGTACATACTAAGATACTTGGAGGAAAAAGTCTACCGTAATTCAATGGATTGTTTAATTTTAAATGTCTAAATTTGCGTTAACTAGTACGATTGATCTGTCATTGCAGTGGTCAATCGAAGTCGTAAGAGTAGTAAATTTTACAGTAAATGTAATGCTGAATTGTATATTTTAATTTGCCTATGGTTTAGTGTGACTAAAGGTAGAAGTGGTAATATATTTAGGACATGACCGTACCTCGAAACATAAACAAAATCAATACGTGAAATGATGATTGTGTAAGACGATGAGGGTGAGTATTCATTAAATATATTCCAAGTATTAGTACAAGTTTAAGTTGTGAAATTACTTTTTCTTGCTGTTTTTCAGCATCGTTTTTTAAGTTTAGACTACGTGACTATGACAGTGCACATTATGGCATGTATTATTTATGTAATAGAACAATAATAACTCTACAGGTAACTCTACCTATAGCGAAGAATGAAGGTAAGGTAATTATATGACCAGGACAATCCCCACTACCGAAAAGAAAAACTAGACTTGCTTGGTGAGATGTAGATAATGGTGACGACGTAAATAAATAATAAATGCAACATCATAAAAGCCGCACAAAAAAGAGTAGAGCCTAATAATGCAACTATGGGAAAAACAATAATAATTGTTACGTAATATAGTAATAATTGGGGATTAGCTCCTACATTATCATAACTGACGTAATTCTAAACTAAAACGTTGGAATAAAATACAAATGGTTACGTGGGCGTATTTGACGAGGAATTGAACATGCTTAAGAGTAGTAATAATTGCACTATTACTGTAATCTGTACATGCTAGTGGTCAGAGTTAGAGTTTGAGTTTGGAAAAACCTATAATTCAATATGTTGTTGAGCTAAGGAAAGAACGAAACTGTATGATGATAGGTAATAGTAATAATATTGTGTATCATTTCCCATTTGTAAGGTACTTGTAAAGGTATGCCACTTTTGACATGGTTATTTCATTAGATTAGATAAAATGCAATAATTTATAAGTATGTATGTATAGTATGTATATAGGTAAATATATCAGTAATGTATTTCAGTACATTTATACCTATTGATTAGATATGACAATCATACATAAACTTTTATAATAATTATAATTTGTTTCTCAGGCAGTGTGCTTCATTGAATTGAAGAAATATCTGTATTGTAGATACATTCGTATGAATTCTAGAGCTAGGATTATATATAAATACCTAAACGCATGTGTATTGGTGACTGAATGCACCTATAATGACCTACCTAGATATCTTAATATTTTATCATATTTCATATACCTAATAATAATAATTATATTTTTGAAGAGTGCAAGATGATGCTGTACACCGCAATCGCTGACATTCTGTACAGTCGAAGTATTTTTTAGACAATTAATACTTCCTCTTTTAATACTACATTAACTTCCTGCATAATAACTCTATTTATCTCCGACTTCATTTCCTACATCCGTACTTATTAATATTAATTATTAACACTGTCAGCATGCCTTACTATGAATTTCCTTCCATTTCACATCTCAATTCAGATATTCCTCTGTAATCATCGTCATGCATACATAGTGTCGTCTATATATCGGATGGCGGTAGATGTGTGTCGTAGAGCCAGAGAGCTTCTTACTCAGCAGCTATTCACTTAGTGTCTGTCTATATAATTATAGAAATTACTGTAGCATGTATTCAAGGTCTGCCATCGAATCATTACACCACTTTCAACTCGAAACTTCAAAGGAAGATAAAGGACCCAAGTATCACTCTATCTACCTACATATAGATGCTTATGCTTATACTGTACATCTGGAGTCTGGAGTCACAAGATTGAAAGAGATAGAGCCATTTGATTCACTTGAATTATTATCTCTGTGTACATACGCACATCCTTAGGAGACAAATATACTTGTGGGCACAATGTACATACCATTGTGAACAGCTATGTACATAGGTTATACAGTATGAAGTGGATGAAGGTATCTATATTTATATGCTCTTGTGAACTGATTAACTGAGTGAGTATTCTATGGGGCTGTGTTAGCCTGTCGTAGTAGAATGTTAAATGTAGCAGAATCTGAAGTTGATGCTTCCAAATACTTTTTGACATATGACATTTGATATAGACTCGACAATCGACAAACATAGAATCAGAATCTACTCCTTTTGACAGAAATAACGATAGATGTAGAATCTTTTGGTACGGCTGTATGGTGTACAAGTCCGAAGTTGAAGATAGTATTTAATAAAGTCAAAGACTGGCTGAACAGTAGCATCAGAATATGCATGAATACGAAAATCTACATCTGTACGAAATCACAACACGAGTCGAGAAGGTGGAGATGTTAAGAGAATACAATATTATGAATATTTTTACAGACTATTCCCCCACCCTTCATTTTCAATTTCCTACGAGCAATCATTTTCCAAATCGCTTTATATGCGCTGCTTGTTGTATGCATTTCTATAGAATTCGTTAAACATACCCAGCGACAGCATATCTATCTATGTATCTATACAAAAAATGACGAGGGGAAAGTACACTGATAATTTCTCCCGTCATTGCCATTGTCAGACCTTGTGAAAGCCTTTGATAATTGAAAGAATAAAATTTATTTGTGTATGCTATTTTTGTTTCCGTTATGTAACCAATATTATACGAAAAATGTGAAATTTTCATCAACCCATAGTATTACTTTTGAGATACGTAGGTACCTAGGTAGATTTAGTCATCGTTTTATTGATTACAGTATATTTTTATACCATGCATGCATGCATGCTTCTGGAGTGACGTGAAGGCTTGCCATGTATTATGAAACACAATAATCTCAGATTAAAGCACAACATTGGTTCATCATTTGAAAAATGCACAAATTATACCCTAAAGATCTACTCAACAAAATAATAAATACTAATATTAATAATAAGGATAATAATCACTGGGAATACAGGTCATTGTTTCCATTTTTTTCAGGGAGGTTTTCCTGAAACCGAAATAAAATTCGAATTTTCGTCTTTCCTAATATCATTGTTTTCCTACAGATCACTAAAATCTAAACTAATCTCCTAATTTCGATACTGATACCATAATTACTTCAGAAGGATCTTGAAAAATCTCAATTATGCCACCTAGAAGTATCGTTAAATTTTGGAGGGTTTCAAGACAACATCTACATACAACTTTTAAATTATTCTCCTGGTATCCCTTAAACCTACACACAACAAAACGTAACAATAGCCTAAATAATAAAAATGGTCATTAACTAATTACGAATAAATACCGAAATGTAGAGAGAGAGAAACTAGACACATATAAATGCTAAAGGTAGTTGATTACAACAATAGGTATGTGGTAGGCTATAAGGTAGGTATGTACTTGTAGATAGATAATAACACATTTAATACAACTAACGAATAATAACGAATAAAAAAAGTATCAAGCTTACTTTGTTGCTCATCAATTACATCTGTATCAACCAGAGTGTGATGATTTTTCTTCATAGTAATAATAATAAATTGTATTAATTCGTCGACTATGTACTAATTATTGATACTTGGAACCTCATATGCAACATGAGAAGATTTGTGTGTAGTTACCTATCTGAAGTGTTTGGATGCATACAAGCTATAAATATGATAATTAAATATATATTTATATAAATTCTAAACTACTCATTCCACGTCATTTACACGACTAATTGTACATGCAGATTCTTTTTTAGACTCATAATCAATATTATTAATCAAATAATAATATAACCGTGGTACAGTATGACCTTCTGTTGACTACAAAAAGTACTGACTATCATCTAACACAACGTGCTTCACCGTATCCAATCCATTCCTTGTCTTCAGTAATTTTGTCATTGTTCAAAATTCAACACATGATCAATTTTCTTTTCCGTTTGGATTGAATTTCGATATGAAACACACGAGAAGAGAAGAAAAGAAAATTTTGGCTAGTCGGTCTGTTTGTCTTTCAATGACTTTTGTTTTCTATTCATATCAATCAAGATCAATATAAATTTGCATAACTAGTGCTACGTAGTTAATTAGTTAGTTTCATGTGCCGCTTCAAAGACTCAACAATCCATTCATTCATAGTTATATGTACTTTCGTCTACACGTATAAATATAATTACCTATTTTATTGTGAGGTGAGGAGTGTAATTGTTCTACTACAGATTAACCTTTAGAATTCCTTTTTATTAGGTAAGGATAATTAGTAGGTGGAGGAAGAGGGGTAAAGACAAGAATGTGAGGTTTTCATCTTTGCGACCATATCCCGTTCTACTTGAAACTCTTGGAGAAGTTGAAATTTTTTAAAGTTTTTCTGTTTTCTTTCCTTTTTCTTCCTACTCTACTTATATACTCATAAATAGTTTCCAACTGATGATTGTGGTGCGTCGTTTTGTTTTTACCATAAGGGCAAAAATGCCATGAATATAATTTCCGTAATCACTCTTATACATACATGTACCTATGCGTTTATGCCGTAACTCATCGTTCAAGGTGGATTCAAACGATGGATAACAAAGAGGCTAATTGACGACAAGAAACTCAGCAACTAGTTTCTTCGTCTAGTCTTGGTGCAGTACATGTATGAATCATAATATAATGCATATATGTGTGTTTGAATTGTAATTGTAACAGATAATGATAATAAAGTTATAATAGTATATTTCGGACAATGACGTTTTAGTGAAAAAAATCATGAGATGAAACCGTTATTGGGAGTGTGGGTCACACTGCAATAGCCGTACAATGGAGGGATCACTCTTAGCTCCCTCAATAAATTCATCAATGGACAGTTTACCGTCACAATTCTTATCCATTTGCTTGAAAATCTTGTCGGTTCGTTTCTCTGGAGTCGACTCATCATCAGGCATCTTCATCACAGAACCCACCATCTTGTAAATCGCCTGCGGAGCAAAACCAAACAACCGCATCAATTAAATTAAATTCCATTTCCACTAGAAAAGACAAATCCGTCTCCTCCAACCAATCAATTTTATCCAATCTTTCCACACTTTCTCTTTCAACTCCTTGACTGTAGCCCATGGGCACTTTAATTCTCCAGGCCAGACGTCTTCAGAATTTCAATCTTGAATCAACGGAATCGAATCCATGAATCTCAATCAACTTGACATCATTCTCTCGTTTAATAACCCTAGCATGCGTACTTTACTTTTAAATCGCCGTTACTAAAACAACACTGGTCAAATTTAACGATCCATCTGGGTTCCCTGTTCACAGAAAACCTGTGAACCGATTTAGTCGACTACATGACTACAAGTTGAAAATAATCCGTAATCACATACTCCATAGTGCGTCATGGTGAGACAGAATCAAAGATAGCACGACATTAATGGTTAAATTTTGATGAAGGATAAAAGGTTCAAAGGTTCATAGCATACATGGGATGTTCGTTCAAAATAGAAAACAACTGATAAAAGTTGAAAATTGTGGTACCTCCCTGACAGCTTCTACTGCCTCGAGATAAAAAACGGCAGTATTATACAGTACAGGGATGCGGGAAAAGAATAGGAATGTGATAGGGAAAACATGTTTGCTCACTGCGGATGCACTGGGAAAAGCAAGACAGCTAGGAGCGGCAATAGCAACGGCTACTACTTCTGACCTTAGAGAGCTGGCCTTGTTCTTGTATCTAAACAAACTTACGGTTCAAAACTTAATTTAAAGAAGCTATTCCATTAAAATCCTGTCGTTGATATTTGCTCTGAAAACGTTGATGCTCTCCACTTTGGACTCAGATGCACGTTCGGCAAGTCGAGGCGTGCAAGATCCATACAATTATTTATTTACAAGATAAACAATTTCTCACCGTCCATTTTGCTTGGTCGAGGAAGAGGTAATTGAACTGAAATAAGGAAGGTGGGTCGGTTGGAGTTTGAGAGTCTCACTCCACTTCATGTTACATGAGTGTGTGTCCAGATCAGAAGGTTGAAAATTCTTAACTAACTGAGTGAGACAGGCAAAGAGAAAATAAAGCTACATACTATAGAGCAAGATAAAAAAACTTACGGAGACAATCTCGAGCATCTCTTGCCGGGAGATGAAACCATTGCCGTCCAAGTCATACATGCTAAAAGCCCAACGAAGTTTCTGCTCGAGTTTTCCTCGCGACGTGACCGACAGAGCACAGAGAAACTCTCGGAAATCAATCGTCCCATCTCCATTCGCATCGAACGTCCGAAAAACGTGCTCTGCAAACTGTCAGCCCAAAGAAATACTTCCATTAGAATTTGACAAGTCTGAAAATCCTTCCATCTATTATTCTTAAGTACTTTACCATTTCCCATTTTCAGCACACGCACCAACTCTCATGCACTTACACGACGTATAAAACTACACGCTTCTGAATATCACTCTAACTCAACTTTCACTACATTTTCTCACTCTTCTCTCTTTCATTTGTCACGCCGCCGAAGAAACGACCAAATGATATGCTTGATTTAATTACAACTCATGAAAATACCGACTTCCTCCATAGTATCTATAAATGCATACCCATTTACTATTACCTTCGTCATCTTACATGCACGCGCAAACAATAAAAATAAGTCTGTACAAATATAATTAGAAACATAATTTCATGCAGTCAGAGCTCCGGGCTGTAGCTTATAGCAATTACAGGGATACTTTATTTCTCTTCGTGTATATACCTTGATTACACAAGGATTCCATGTTAACCTGGGTACTGTTCGAGAGCGCAGTCATATGAAGTAAAGTACTGAAATAATTACTACAACAACAATATTTAACACTACTCCCATCAAATAAACTGTTATAGTACTGCACATCGTGCGGGTAATGAACCGTAGAACGAACTGACCGAACTTGTTTTCACAATATTCACAACTGCAAGCGTATAATTATACTAATACACTTCTAGAAGCAATTCAGGGCTTATGTAAGGACTATGCACTAGTTAGCCATCATCTGCTCCGACGTTATTTCGTTAAAGATAGAATCAAGCCCAGATAATTGTCTTAACTCCGTTGAAACCATGTCCTTTCATTTATGTCTCCATTGAAAAATGAACACACTTCCTTAATTATTTTATTAGCCTATGCCCTCTAATTAGTTCAATTTAAACTTTTCCTCCATTCCACAAAATTATAAGTACGGTCGGTGTAATTATATGAAAGCATAATTATGTACGACACCTACGTCTGGCTGTGATTGAGCAAATTATTTATTATTGACATTGCTATCTAAGTTTAGCACACAGAGTACCAGGCGGTACGCGACTCTATATAATTAATAATAGCGTCAAATTTCAGCCCACAAAGTTTTATTCGCGTCCATTTTCTTCTTTCTACATATCAAAAATGCGCATTTCACAAATGGCATACTTATATATACCTCGAAATATTTTAAAAATTAGCAAGTAATTTGAGTTAGTTTTATTAAATATGCGAAGCGAGCGTAGGTATGTATACACACTGGAATTTTGTAAAAGACAAAAGATCAAAAGGGACAAAAACGCTAAACTACGAGCAAGTATCTTGGGTATTTCAGCGCTATGGAAGTAAATTCAAAACGTAACTTCATTGACATTGTGCTCATGATGGAAAATCTACTTTATCCAAAAGGTTGTATAGGTTTGTTCAATATCGATCTCGAGATTTCGAGCAGGTAGAAGACTCAAATTGAAAGTGAGATGGTGACTGGAAAGCGGGAAGACGGGTCGAATGCACTATGCATGAACAAATTGCACATAATCAGTGCAGAAGCTTCGTCGAAATTCTTGAAATTTTACTAGAGCTTTTAAAAGGGACGAATGATACCTACCTATCCGTGGTCATTGTGAAGCTGCAAGTTTGTCCCAGAGGAGTCATGGGGTTCTAGATGTTCAAGATGGCGTTCTATGTAAACAGATTTAATGCTACCAAATCTGCTCTCTTAAAGCTCTTTTGCTTTTATCGTTCTATCTTTCGCAAAACTAAAACAATACACCTGAAACATGTCAAAGCAATACCTTCTGATGCTTATGCTCCTAGGTATGCATAAAGATAATTTCTTTCTACACTGCCCTTTGTGAGCATGCACAAGTTTATATATCATGAAAGTCGTAAGTTCTTGGGATTGTAGTTTTTAACTAGAAACTTTCCCTTGCGCTCATTTAACAGCAAGACGGGTGTAAGCAAAGTTCTACAATAACAGCAACGAATAATGAAAGACAAAAACTTGGGCTTTCAGGTATTGTAGTCAGAGGATAACCCACGAACAACAGCACGACAAATCAAGGCTGTGACTGCGCGCGCATGTACCTACATACGTATTTGGTTCCCGTAGCTAAAGAATCAAGATAAAGAAACGGAGTGCAATAGTTTGTGGAAGCGGAGACACTCACCATGGATGGATGGAAATTCAGAATAGACTATTTCAGAGGATAAAATAATGCATTGAAATTATTCAAATTGACTAAATTTTGTTTTAAAAAATCCTATTATTTCTTTCCCACGTGATATTCACTTGACGAAACTTCCTCAATTTATGCAGGTAAGTCTAAATGGTATGCTTCAACGATGCTTATACTCCCTCCTACGCACATTTTTTTACTAGGTAACTAAGTACGCAACTAGGTAGCTACAAAACCGTACTTTCGGATATCTTTCACCTAACTACCTACTCTATTTTTTAAGTTGCAGGCCAATTTACTACACTGAGGGAGACTATTACCCTAAGGTCTTGAAAAACGAAAGGAAAGTACGACTACTGATTATTCCACAGATATTGCACTGTCGGATTTTGTGGGGGTGTTGATCACAAAATTCACACAATCCACTAGCTGAAATTAATTACTTTGGTATGCATATCACCTGGAAGATTTAAAATGGAAATTGAATTTATAGCTCCTTCAAAACTTTTACCCACAACCCAAATCGGTCATGGACACACATCAATACAGTTTTGAAAACAGGAGCAGCCTTCTAAAATTAATTTACTTGAAAGGGAGCATTTTCAAAATAAGATCTGATTAAAAAGTTTGAGATGCATCGGAAGGATGGAGATAGAACATGTAATAAATACTCGCATACCTACTTTACTACAAGCTATCACTGACATCATCGAACGTGACTCTATATTTTTACTTACCTATTTCAAGGTTAACGCTTTTCGGCATCGACAGTACTTACAAAATCTTTCCCAACGGTAGGTATAGATACTCTACTAGAAAATGATCTATCCTTCTAAAGTAATTACGGAGTAGGCTTTTTACGTTTATCATGAAAACCAGAAGAAATCAAGCTAAGCACATCTGCAATATTACAGCCACCATTTTCACCTCTAGCTGATCGCCCATAAAATGTGATTCAAAATACCGGGGCACGGGTTTACAGCATTTGATTATAAAGTCCTCGATTTGCCCTGAAAATAAATATTTGTGCAGCAGCAGGAGTCACAAAAATGATTTCTAAGCGCTGAGAATATTGGTACCTACTACTTTCCTCTCAAGAATCAACGTCAGGCTTTCATTAATTATACTTCTTTTAAACTTTAAAAATGTGCTAATATAAATACTTTGAAAAGCTGGCTAGAATATGCAATTATAGGTATACGGGGTATTTGAAAATAAAACGAACTGGGCACAGTGAACTGGAGTCCAATTCCCCATATATGTATGCGTCCACACTTGACAGCAGGAGCTCATACCTGAAAAAAACCCTCCAAAACTGAAGTTTCTATAGTCCGATGATTGTCAGTACTTCATACACATGATTGAACTGGGGTAAAGTTCCTTAACACACAAACATACACTCGTTTCCCATCTATTTTTAAAACTAATCGAGATGCGCCTTCATAATGCTTGCACAGCTTTCCTTTCAACGGCAAAGGAGTTCCTATAATGCTTACGTATAACAGTAAATAGCGTGCTCTGATGAGCATGAGTATGAGTAGCACATGCCACTACGTACTGAGCTAGCGTGACATTACTCGAAAAAAACCAATAGAACTGTTGAGTCGTGGATTTGTAGCTGGAATTTGTATCTCGTAATGAGAGGTTAAGTTTTGTTAGTACCGTGACTACTGCAAGTCTCTAAAGAAGCCACTTATAGTCTTTTAGAGTCTAAATCATGAATTGAAAGTAAATTATCAAGGAGAAAAAAACTTTTTGACACGACACAAACATGCGTCAGGAAAAAAGGAAAAAAGAAGGCTACGTCGCAGAATAGAATAAATGGTACAAAAATGAAGCAACGAACCACTATCAAAATAATGATGCAAGTAAAAAAGTTAATACAAAGTAACAACGACAAAAATATTAAGTTCGGTAGGTATGCATGGGATGAATTACATTTGTAAAGATAGGACAAAAAACTTACCTTGGAAGCATCACCGTAAGGAAAAAAGTTTCCATAGATTTTCTTGAACTCTTCCACCGTCAGACAACCACTAGGACAATCTTTCAAGAAGCCCTTGTACCATTCTTGAATCTCTTCATCTGCATCAACCAAGAACAAGGAAAAAGATGAGAACCAAAAATACTTTGCATACCGAAGCACATATTTTCAACCATCAACTCCTTACAGTCTCTGGGAGGGGAACAAGTGTATCTAAGTTGAAGTCGTAAGGACCAAGGACCGTATAATTACATATATTTACTTTTAGACACGAGCCATACATTCCGCACAGCGCATCTGTAAAAAGTAGAAACTCAATGCAATTAGCCCTGTTCAAAACTTTTCTCTCCTACATGCCACGCTTGACTCCTTTTTCTTTCTTACTTTTACTTGCGTTTCACGTCTTCCGTTTTAATCACTTTTCCTTTCCGAAAAGAACACAAACCATGTTCATGTACACAATACGAAGCACGCCTGATATTCGGCACTGGTCTCACGTCCACACCGGGGTCATAACAACAGAGGATACCGCACACCTACTATTATTTCAATCAGGCTATGAAACTCAATCCAAGGATGTCACAGGTCTTCCCAGATAAAATCTTGGTCTCACATTACAATAATCACCTACCACGAGATCAAATTTAAACTTTCAACGTCGATACTGTACCCGAAGGCATAGGGTACACACTTTTGGTAAAATTAGACTTTTCAACCTTTTTACCCCTACAGCTAAAAATTCCAGCAATGTAGCAAGAAACATCGACCCACAAGGAACAAATCTTCGACGTCCTCATAAACCACCATCCAATAGCAGCGCAAGTATAGCCATATAGCTTTTCTGACCAGTAGCATGCCTACGTCTGCTGTAAAAAAGGATAGGTATAGGTGAAGCATACGGCATACAGCATAGAGTATGTTCTAAGGAATGCAACAAGCCAGTCTGTGAGTGCGTTCACGTAGGTACCTAATATAGGTACTTTTGTGTTCTCTCTATAACTTCGGAAAATGTATTGCAAACCCGGAAAATCTTATTGACGTTATGTGCTTTCTTCTATATTAAGTTCGCGGTTCTGCCCCAACTACTACTCAATTCTTCTCTCTCTTTCTCGCTTGCCCTTACTGCTCCGACTATCATGAAAAATAAGCTGAAACCAGAAAATATAGAGAAAGAAGACTTCTGCCAATTTCAATAGAAGCCAAAATAATACATACTAGTGATCCATCTATTTTCCTCTGAGCATTTGCCATCAACACATGTTGCCCCTTGTAGTTCTTCTTGACAAAATTACCTACAAGCAAGCTGTTTCCCATGCTCACTCAGCTAAAGATAATTTTACGGATGTCAAGATTTCCCAGGTTCCTCCTCAGCCAGAAATTATTCGACAAGTTAGAAAACACATCCTTGCAAAAATATCATTAGTCATTCTACAAATCAGCCTGCAATTTTTCCCTTTAGAACACCGTCTTCTGCTTTTACCTTATGTTACGCCCCTATTAGACAATTATTGTCTAAAGTTACACTCTCTATCCATGTATATACTTGTACGAGCTGCCACCAGCCAGACTCTTGGCGCAACATCACGTCTTTGTTTTATAACCCTAGTAGGACTTGGTTATTTCACCAAAATATATTTACATGGATTCGATAATGATAATTCCTTCCAGTTACTTAAGTTTCCTCATTCACAACATCCTGTTATCTATGTACGCTCCAAAAAACTAAATTACAAGGCACTTACGTACATACAGCTCAATAATATGCTCACAACATGTTGCATCAAACACGAGAAACCATCAACTCGACATTCTGGAATCAAGCAGTGCATTCGCTTAGCCAAAGTGATGAACCTTCATTACTGAAGTTGGGCAAATCTCTTTTGAAATCTGATAGATTCAAGTATCTTCTAAAACCTGTTGTTTCAGCCTAGAACATTAGCATTAGCCAGTGCAAGAACTACTCGCGTACGTGGCTAGTACATAGTCCTACACGAATGTTGTTGATCCTTCATTAACACATCAATTGAGCCAACTTGAATCTAATGAAGGACCCAAATTAGTAAATGTAAATACGAATAGTTCTAAACTAGCCAGTCATATCGCAGATTACTTAATATTTTAATCTAGTTTTAATTATGTTTTCGTATTCACGCAAGCGTTCTTAAACTATTATTACTCTATTTATTTTGCATAGCATGGCTTAGACTACACGATAAAATAGGTAATAAGGCCATGATGGAAAGCAGATTAAGTAGAAAGACGTATACTACACAAGTTCATTAAGGTGGCAAGCGTAAATTGTTTCTCCAATCAGCAGAAAGAACAATAATTTCTCCACTATGAAGAAATCTGCCAGAAGTCATAATTTAGTATTTATGCTTCCGTGCATGCCAACTGCTGATCCAGTTGAAAAAGGTAACTTGCAGCCGTGAATCCTAAGAAGTTGAGTCAATCTTGCGTGATAATACAGTAAGACATTATTACTATGACTACCATGATTGAAGAATTACTGTAGCACCAGTGCAAGACGTAAACCCATTTCGGTCGTATTTGGCCCACAAATCATTCCCCATGCTACGATGTGGTCTAGGGCTGTGCACGGCTGCTCAAAGTGCACTGATGCGGTTTCTTAGGACTCCCATAACACAGTGATACATGATATATGTACTTGGTCTACGACACCTACTTTAGCTTCTCCTTACGTACATACAGACGTGCCTGGCAAGGAATTCCGAATCGAACAAGCTTTCACAGAGCTCTGCAGCCCATAATCTTTGCGCATTACAATGAGCACGCCGATGTGAATGCAATGTTTTATCAACATTACTATAATGAAAGTACACATCACAGCATTAATACATGAGCAGAATCTTATCAGCATTTTTTTCGTGCGATAAACAGCAAAACAAGTAGGTAGGCAGCCAACAAAAATGTTCGCACTTACTTCAACTCCAAAGAAATAAATGTACACAATTAAGTGCATGAAATTATTGAATAGCCGTACACCCGAATGTTCTCACTTCACTTTCCGTTAGTTTAACAGATTCTCAAAAGTATCTCAGTTCAATCTGACGATCAGTATCTATGGAAACACGGTGATATGGTTAGAAAAGCGAGGAGGTGCGAACATTTGGGTGTACGACTAATGTGTTTAGATGCATATTATCGCAAATGTCTCGCCAACAAAACCTTGTAAATCTTTGTAAAGAGCGGAAGAGAATCAAGCAAAGGGGGGTTATTATAAGAAGTTGAGCTCCAGGAAACAGATGCTCCCAATTCCCGAAAGACGACGCTAATTTTGTCGTTATCTAAGGAAGCATACATTTGTGTGGATGAAAGAATGAAAGTCAATCTCGTGTACAATAGAGTAGCTGGGTGGAAGCTGGGCTTCCCTCGGAAAGCAGTTTCCAAGTTACCGACTCATTTGCTTTTTACCAGCATCTTGTCGCGACTCCATCATTAATTCAAATTTGGTTACCAAGGAAAGGACAGGAATAAGCTGCTGCTGGCAATCTTCTGATTCTTCTTACCTTACAATCAGGAGTTCCACCTTATAAACCGAAGAAAAGGTTGGCATCTCAACTTACTCAACGATAGACGTATGCCTGCCTACGACAGCGAATCCCCTCAACATCTTCTCGTATCTATCTCCGTTATGAGATAGTTACGAGAGTTCAGTGATCATCGTCAGAAAGAACTAGCGACCAGACCAGCCGCGTAGAACATATCCACTCCCGCAAAATGACACAAACGTGGGCTTTCATAAGGCTCGCGAGAGTGAATAGCATAATGATACATGCCTCTCTCCCGTACACACGGATCTGAAAGTGGTTCAGCCTAAAACATGAGATAATAAATAGAAAGAGAAAGCTGAGAAAACCGCTGAAAGCTCGCAGAGGTACACACATTTCTACAAATTATGTATAAGGTGATACGATGCAGTCCCACCGGAGTCGAGAACTTAATGTTCCCGATGTTATTACATAGCTATTCAACTTTAGAGGCTGAACCATTCAAAGCGACTACCAAGTCATTCATTCTTTATATACTTGATGCATTCAAAATTTATACCACTGCAGGTAACTAGTAGATAGAGGTTCAAGCAACTCACAAATGATTCATTTATCTCCACATAATTTCCATGGAACTGAGCATGTTTAGAAGATTCTATCTATTGCCGGATTCTCAGGTAAAATAATTGAGGTGAGCTTGAGCTGTCTTCACGAAATTGCTTTGGGTTTCGCGTTGCGTGGATCTCTCGCGAAAGGTAGAATGCGTTACTACTTATTTGACAGCAAGGCACAAGTAATTAGAATTCTGATTAAGCTGTCCTCAAGGTTACGAACTTTATCTACCCGTAGTAGGAAAAGATGCAGTGCATGTACCGCCTTTGCCCTAAGCCGTCCAATGAGTTATGCTAGTAGGTAGGTGAGTATGTACACACAAAATGTAAATAGGTGAATTGATCTGTCCTTCAAAACCTAAGCCTCCTGATGAAGCTTTTGGCCTTCTAAGATCTGTGGTACAAACAAAAGGGCAAAAAGAAAAGTTAAGAATCGACCTAACTAGATTCCTCTTAATACTACTCACCGGAAAATTCAGTATTCTCTCGGAGATCGTTGAGCACTTCCGGCTTAAGCTTACTGCTCCCTTTCCCCATGGCAAGGTTGTGGTGTAGTCTTCGAAACTAATTAATCTTTTCTTTCACTCAGTCCCCCGTCGAGAGTGGTCCAATAACAACAACTGTGTCTGAAGCTGGTAAGACCAGCACAAGGTAACCAATATTCCGCACCGTGTAGTCTTCTTGACTTAGATTTATAACAGACAAATTGTCCAGATACCTTGTAGATGTAAATAAGTGGAGTAATGTGTGCTGACTTGGATTTGAACTGTGGTTAAATCTGAAGCTAAATGGAGTAGCGAGTTAATTTTCTTGACTGTACAAAGAAGCAGATTACCGTCTTCCTCAATTTACCACTTAGTCCGCTCGTACAAACACGTAACACAATCGTTGCAGTTCTGTCCGCACCGTATAAGCATTCATTCAAAGCATGTGAGTTATTCTCAACCGGGAGGTTGCACACACACAAATGATTCTGACTTATCAGTAGTTCAACAGTTCATAAATTCAAATTAAATTGCACTTAGTTGAGGCAGTTATCGAGATAACAGGAGTCCAAGATTACTGAATTCTAAGCATGCTGAGTGATGTCTAAGTTTTTGATCAATCTTGGTTGACGTTGCTGTTCATTGCTCTGCACAAAAAAAGACATTTCAAATATTAATACAAGTTGCCTATGGTATTCCATTGTCGTTCTAAAATTGACATGCTCACCATTAACCTTTAAAAATACTTTAGATAGCATCTGAAACATTGACTAAATTGTAACGCATTAGCTTATCACTCCGAACAAGAAATCCAAATTAAATTACCCACACAACTTCGATGCGGTTTAGTACCTGGACAACTGAAGAATTTCAAAAGATTGTGAGAAGCACGCCTGATTTTCTATTGTATCGAAATATGTATGGTGTCTGCAGGTGGGAAGTAAAGGTATTAGTGAAATGCAGCTTGGAAATATGACAACTCCCTGCAATTTCCTGAATCAAAGTAAATGCCTGTGCTCGATTCAATTCTCTGCTGAAGCTGAAATGACCGCAATATGGTGCAAGAACATTAACTCCGGAAGATGCAACCTAGTATAAACCCATTAGTACAAGACAAGAGTGGAAGTTTCCAGCAGTTCCTGCATACCTACTTCGGAAAGTTCAGGATAGAAAATTTAATTCGGAGCTATAAAAATCTTTGCTGCTCCTTTACAACTGGCAATTTACTTCTGTGAGTACTACATAAAAATCCATGCGCTTTCATCAACGAATATTGGAGGAGTAGACAATAAAAAGGGCTAATATATACTCGAATTTTTGAAAATGATGAGCATCATAAAGGTTTCATGGTCATCAAAGAGCGGCCACATAATTTTTACGGACTCCCAAGTATAAATATTAAAAGATATTCAGGCGCATCAAATCATAACGTGGAGTTGAGACAAGCTCTCGTTCTACGTCTGCCATTGTTTACGTGCCCACTGTTTAACTAGGCATTTTTAAACGCGTCACAAATGCACACGGGTAAACAATACCACCCTAACGAAAAAGTAAACATGGACAACTTGATTGATTCCCATTTGAATTGAATAAATCCAAATCGTGTAACCTTCTCGCTGATCTCAGCCAACTCATGGTTGAAATGACTTCAAACTAGCAACGTATGCTGTACATTGAGCGCATGATACATAGCAATTAATCACCTGCAACTTCCCCTCTAAGCTAAAAGCTAAAGAGCTCAAATCTAGCGTATGTAATATTAATAACTCAGAGCTAACATACAGAAAATCTACAGGATTGAACCACAAAGCAACCTATAGCATGTACCGTCATGTAGGTATGACACAAAATTCAAATTCAACGACTACAATGCTTCAGCTACTGCAAACTTTCTATTATTGGAAATGTTAGTAATCTGTACTATTACAGCCACAACTGCTCTCGATTAAAACTAAACAGAGGTATACATATAATACTGCAAGATGACTTCACAAAACTTGAGTAAACTAGAGTGGAACTCAAATTGAATTTCATACACCTAAAGACAATTGGATATTTCATGTGATCAGCACTACAGACGTTAGTATACGGAAACTAAATGCTCCTTAGGCCTCCCCTTCTTACTCGACAATGATGAACACGAAAGGCAAGCAAGCATGCATGCAAGAAACTCGTCTAGTGTACTTATGATTACGTAGGCAACCAAGCCCAGGATCTTTATCCTTTAGTCCAGGCAACCTATTTTCCTTTTGAGGGTTTTGTATGCTTTACAATCCTTTCCCCCGTACGATTCTACAAGAGGTTCTTTGTTTTCTCCACTTAACCTTTTTGTAATGCTTCGCAAAGCCTTAACGTGCACTAATACAGTTAGGTACCGTGTTTATTATAATTGGACCCGCGAGTTCAATTTCAAACTTGAGTCTTTAAAAATGGGACCCGGGCTATACCTGAGATGATGGCAGGAGAGCTTTAATTTAAGTCCGGCTTAGCTAGAGAGGATCGAAGGTGCAAGTATTATAATTATGTGTATCGTCGTTGAAGGTGCAAAACTTGACATCCTCTTATTTTCCTAAATGCAAAACTTAAAAAACTCGAATTTCACTAAATGCAAACGTTAACATCCGTTTCGGAGGCGCACAACTCACAGCTTTGGTTTGGAGCATGCTCGAGTCTGTTATTTCGATTCGAGTTAATTGTAGGGGAGATCGCCTAGTGGTGACCGCTTCCCTAAATGTGACTGCCCCCATGATTTTGAAGAAAGGAGCTTAACAAAAATTCAAAGTTTGTGTGTTCTGATAGAATTTAATGAAAACTATCCGACCAAATTATATTTCAAATTTATAAAAAAATTCCTGCTCTTCAATCAACGGGGTGGTCACATTTAGGATACCGGTCACCATTAGGCACTCTCCCGCTATCCACCATCGCATTACAACAATTAAACCAATTTTTATGCTGCACATTTACCCGCTTGACTGTTCTAATCATTGGTACTGCTGGTGATATTATAAATTTGGTCATAATAACTAATAATAATAATTGTTGATAGCACTGTAACATTGTTAAAAATACTGGGCACAGCTTTTGAGAATGGTTTTACACACACTATTTTAGCTGTTCAGTTGTTTATTGTTGCAAAACTTAAAGCTGGTGTTCCTGAATAATTGTTTAGTAAGCAGTATATTTTGTAGTATTTGTGCACAAGTTGGTCAGAGTGAGCTACATGATCATTAAAAATAAAACCCTCCCTTTATCCCCACTTACTGGTTGCATTCTTAGTTGCCTACTAAAATCAAAACCCTTGACTTCAAAATCAGTATTGAGCGAGATCAAGTCTCGATTTTTCAGTAATAAAACATAAGTCTCGATTTTTTCACTAATAAAATAACTCTCGATATTTCAGTAAAAGAACAAGTCTAGATATATCAGTAAAAGAACAAGTCTCGATTTATCAGTAAAAGAACAAGTCTCGATATTTCAGTAAAAGAACAAGTCTCGATATTTCAGTAAAAGAACAAGTCTCGACATTTCAGTAACAAAAGAACACGTATCGATTTTGGTAACACAAAAACGTGTAGATTTTGGTGACAACAATAAGCCTCGACGCCTCGATCTAATGAGCAACAAAAGCGAAATTTTCGATTTTACAGGTAACGTAGGCACAAGTCTTGATATTGTCGGTAGCAGAAGAACAAATCTCGATTTTTTCAGCAACAAAAGCACAAAAGTCTCGCTTTTGTGAGTAACGAACATCGATTGTTTGGAGTAAAATAATAGTAAGTGCGGATTTTATTGCGTAGCAAAATCAAGAGTCGCAAGGAAGAGAGTTTGGATTTTATTGAGTAAGGAAAACAAGTGTCTCGATTTTATTGAATAAGCAAATCAAGTCTCGATTTATCGTGAATTAATACTCCCAAATGTTTAAGGAACACAGTCAGGAATATTAGCAATGGTTTTCAAGATTAACATCGAAGGTGTTTTGCATAACCGCCGTTCTAAAACTTTCATTGAAATAAGTTAGCTAAGCAGAGCTGTCGTTATCTCTCGTTTAACGCGAAAAATTGACACGGAGCTTCTTTCAACTGCCCACGAAGTCAGTTAATCTGTTTAACGTTGCTCAGATATGGTTGGGCGTTTTTTTAAATAATGCATAATGAGAAAAACAGTTTTCCAGAGTAGCAAATATACCTAGAACCATTTATGAACGCAATAATCAAATCTTCTTTGATCACTTTTAAATTATGAAAACAGCTAAATAATTATCTTCAACACGTCTTGATTCGCCGAAAATAATAAGACCTTACAGGACTCGTGCAGATTCATTCGCAATTTTCAATACAATAACTGTGTTGCAGGTTATACTTTAAGTGTTTATTAGGAAACAGTAACATTAATCCAATTCAAATATTATTGAAACAAATTATTAGCGGAAAACCCGATGTTTGGTGCTTTGTGTAGTACTTATTAGTGGAATAGTAGTGGAAAAGTGGGGTAAGGATCTTTATTCACATTCCACAGAGGTTAGTGCACCAGGGGATTTGAATTTCCCCCAATGCCACAGTAAGTTGCATTCTATATATGCGCCGGGAACCCGCACCCGTCCAAAAAAGTCCGTCCCGCAAATTATTCAACGACGAATAAATGCAAGGCATCTTTGTCGGGGCGAATTTAGCCGGGAACGAATCTGTCGGGGACGAGTTCGTCCGGGGCGATATTAGTCGCGGACGAATTCGTCCAGGGATGAATCCGCTGGAAGCAAATGATAATATAATATACTATACAAGATAGACGAACAAATAATAATGGTAGCGTAATTACGGGAGCTACAATTATTTGTCCATCTACCTTGGGCAATATCCATACTATCCACTGAGTTGTATACTACGTACATACTGCGCAGTATGTTCATTTAGGTCCATTTTTTCTACTTCGCCCGAAATGGACTGTTGGTATCTGTTTCTGGGATCATTTATTTTTTTCGGATAGACCGTATCGCAAATAATAACAAATGGTACTTTATTTACAAACGCACAATTACTGTACCTGGTAATACACGGGTGAAGGAAAATAAACAATATTTTTGATCACAAAAAAGCAGCAGTTTCTCCAAAATTGGCCTATCTCAAGTTGTTTACATTAGCAAAAGGAACCACCATGATCTTTTGGAAGCTTGAATTCTTGAAAAAAACTTATTTTTTAATTGTGTGTTAAAAGTGTTAAAAGAACTGCCGGTTTGATCATGAGCCCGGTGTCGCCAAGACTTCAAAACTCGGTTATTGGGGGTTCTCAAAGTGTTTTAACTGAATCCGAAGATGAATTCTATTGGCAACACCGGGCTTATCTCGAAAAATTGAATCGAAGAAATCAAAATTTTCATTGACGTCTATTTCTATAGCTTTAGGTATGTAGTATGTTAAAGCATAAGTCAATGGAGGGGTTCGAATCCCCGTGAAGGCTATCACCATAGGGGTTTTCTACCTTGATCACGGTGTTCTCTACCTCGAAACTTTTCTCTACCCCATAATCTAAGATGTTCTCTACCTCGAAACTTTTCTCTACCCCATAATCTAAGATGTTCTCTACCTCGAAACTTTTCTCTACCCCATAATCTACGATGTTCTCTACCTCGAAACTTTTCTCTACCCCATAATCTAAGATGTTCTCTACCTACAAACCCTTCTCTACCCCATAATCTAAGATGTTCTCTACCTACAAACCCTTCTCTACCCCATAATCTAAGATGTTCTCTACCTACAAACCCTTCTCTACCCCGTGGTCTAAGGTTTTATTCACTTTGAAAACCTTCCCAACCTGGTCCATTAAAGATGTTGTGGATGGGTCAGTTCAGAAATTGATGGCTTGCATGTTAAAGGATAGCCATTAACGCCATTGTTAAGGCAGTGACTGGGGTTATTATTTCGAATTCTATCTCTTTGCCCACGGGAATTATTAGAGTCGGGGAATCATTAGAAACGGGATGGTGATATAAACGTGGACACCTCAATTGTAAGTAATAATAGTAATACACTTTTATCTACTTATTCACTTTATGGATATAAACAAGTAATTAGTTGTCAGACAAGACGTACTTTTGGGAAAAGACCTTCTAGCTCACAAATTGACCATTTAGTTGTTCCAGTTATATTTAATCCTACTTGGAATGTTACTGTCTCAGGTATCTCTGATCACGACTTAATTACCTTTGAGTATTGTATCAATAGATCTCTTGCCGACCATAATAGAACTAGTATAATTGAATATCGTAATTTTAAGAACACGAATTGGGCCGATTTTAATAGCGAATTATGCAAAATCGACTGGGATAGTTTACAGCTTCAAAGATACGATGTAGATTTTGTTTATAATCTTATCAGCTCGACGATAATGACCCAACTTCAATGTTTTGCCCCAATGAAAAAAAAGAGAATTAGTCTTAAAACAAAGTGCTGGATGAATAGTAAAATACGTAGTCTTATAAAACACCGTGATAATTATAAGAAACTATCAGTAAAACTTAATTGTCCAATAATGCATAGCAATTTTAAAAGTTTCAGAGCTAGGGTAAAAAGTGAAATATTTTTTGCTAAGCGTACCTATTATTTAAGTAATATAAACTTTCAAAAGCAAGAGTCACCTAAAACTGTATGGAGCCTAATTTCTGAATTATCTGGTCTAGGAAAGGCAAAACACACTGTTTGTATTAATGCTATGGACAATGAGGCTGGACAAAGAGTTACTTTGCATAAGGAAATTAGCGATGCTCTAGCAGCTTCATTTGTTGTTCCTTGTTCCTATTCTGATTCAGATATTATTGCTTTTAAAAGCGAGTTACCCGAAATAGATAAGGTTAATGTTACCCCAATCGTAAATACTGACATTCGGTATGCAGTAGGACAAATGAATACTGTAACTAATAATAAGCATGACATAATTAGTCCAATTTTAGTTATGAAAGCTGACATAATTACTCCACTTCTACTGTTGTTTAATCTAATGTTAATGACAGGTAAAATCCCTTCAAGATTTAAAAGGGCAGTTGTGACCCCATTAATTAAGGATACAAAAGGAAAATATGACTCACCTGACAATTATCGTCCTATCTATAGTTTACCATTTGTGAATAAATTATTTGAAAAAATAATAACCACCAGAATATACTACGACTGTGTACACAACATGGATGATAGACAACATGGATTTAGACCCCGACGTTCCTGCCTAACTGCGATAACAGTACTTCTTCATTCTATATGCAGGTTGATGGGGCCTCCTTGTGTCAAGGTTCTAGCTGTTTTCGTCGATCTACGAAAAGCTTTTAATAGTGTCTCAAGAACTATTCTACTCTTTAAGCTAAAACACTCATTCAAATGCAACAACTACCTATTGCATATAGTGGCCGATTATCTATACTCTAGGAAGTTTTGTATTTTCTTTAATAATAATATTTCTACCGATTATAATGATGTAAATGGTCTGCCTCAAGGTTCTGTAATTTCTCCTTTGCTATTTAACTTATTCTTTAATGACGTCTCTGCACCTTTAAACTCGGAATTTGTAGTTTATGCAGACGACTTGGTTTATTTAGTGTACGATACCTGTATAACCACTTTGTATGCAAAGGCAGCTGATAAACTGTTTTTACTAAACAAGTGGCTAAGCGATAATTCTTTGACGATTAATTTATCCAAAACCAAATACCTAATATTCAATAAGGGTAAAGAAGTAATTACTGATTGTACTCTTAAGCTTAATAATAATATAGTTGAGAGGGTATATGAATTCAAATACCTAGGAGTTATGCTGGACGAGAAATTAAATTTTGATAGTCATTTTACTAAATTGTCCAAGAAACTGTCAAGCGCAATGGGTAGTATACTAAAAATCAAACGTTACCTACCTACTGATGCAAAAAAGGTTATTGTTAATTCCTATGTATTATCGCATATTGATTACGGTATTTTAATATGGTCACAAATAAATGAAAATAAAATTCTACTATTACAGGGAATTTTGGATAAATTCTTATATACATTACACTTAAGTAAAATTAATAGAATGAATATGAAACTCGTTGACCTGTATGAATATTTTAATTTACTGACGATCAAAGAGAGAATAATATACTACAACAGCAAAATTATGTATTTCTATTTCAAATTTGGTTGTACAGTTGACTATATTAATAGTACAATACTATGCAAGTTTGTAAATAAAACTAGAGAAAAGTATACTTATACTGGTTACCACCCGAGAATAAAAACGAAGTTTGAGGAAAAGAATGTATTGTATAAATGTGTGGAACGTTGGAACAAATTACCTACAAATATGAGGGACATTAAACTCTGTTATAGTGAATTTATTACCCTACTTACTAATTATCTGTTACTGGCAAGAATAGAAGAAATCACTTAGGTAAACGATGTATATACTGATTTGTAATTATTGGTTATGACTCCGCTATTTATCATTTGACGATTTATAATTTTGGAACTATTGAATAATTATCCTGACTGTCCAAGGCTAATACCGACATGTAATGTTGTGCCTTCTTTGACAATAAAGACAATAATATAATTAATTGGAAGGTTTTCGGTATATGTTTTTTACCTAAATAAAATGTTGTACCGAAATGTTTTCTACCTGTTCTTTCTTCCTAAATGACGCAAAGTTTTACCTTGGCTAGACCATTTTTATGTTACTGCAGCAAAATCTTCCACATCATCATAACACCAATATTTATTTCTATTGCTCTATCTTATTTGCGATCGACGCTTCCATGGTTATAATTACCTACTTAAAAAGGAAGTGCTATTGTACTGTTACTGATGCAAAATGCTGATGCTGATAACTGACACACGTTCCTGTTGCTTTTTCCTTGATGCATTGACCTGCTGCAGATCACTTTATTCCCGTTTTCCTGATTAGGTATAAGGTGCAACTGACTGATACCGGTGCCGCAACAGTATAAAGCATTCCATCATCTATCTTACCGATCGATTGACACTTGGCAGAGGTCTTAAGCTTTCGCTGCTGTAATTTGAATTCAAGGTTTTCTTGGTTTTGTAGAATTTAAGCTTTTGCAAGGATTGCCATAAATAATTAAATAATAATAATAACAGAAGGCAAAGAGGAGCTGACTTTTAGGCGAAACGGATGATGCTTTCGTTGCCCACACGTCACACATCGTGCGTAGTATGTTTAGAGTTCGCTTATCGCGTATCTAACGATCAGCTGCAGTAAAGGATGTTAACTTTTGCATTTAAGCATTCACGCTTGCGTTATGTTGTGCATTTAGTGAAATTCGAGGATGTTAAGTTTTGCACCTTCAACGAGGAATATAATTATCATTACTACTTATATGGAAGACTTGGGCTCTATGAGAGGCTGAAAATTCTACCAGATCATGAGCCTATTGTCCAATCTCAACTTCTTTTGGAGACCCGGGAACTATCAAAAGAAAGACGGTAAGTAGTGTATTCTCAATTGGTCAGGAGTCAGGACTTCACTGCAGTCTCATAATATTCAAAAAATATATACCTATCCGTCTAGTTTCCGCACGATAGCAAACCTATACAACCCGCATGCACACCGACAACTCCGTGAATATTAATCTAGGGAAAGAAGCTTGAAAAATGTTTTTGTTGGTGGAACGATGGAAATAATACAATAGTAATACAACTGAGAGTGAGATGGTCACAAAGGCTACAAAATGATAAAAAACTTCGATAGTAGGTATTATTCATAAGCAAGATTTATATATAGCTTATTATTATATTAGGTGTCTTTTGGCAACTTACCCCGGAGTGAATATTGTGTATGCGAAATCTTATTCATCCGTCATGAGGAGACGAGGAGAAGCCAAAGTCAGTTCACTTTCTGTTTTTTTCAATAAAACAACCGGGAGTTAAACAGAGAGTAATGTGAACTAAAAGGAATGATTGCACGTAGCTCTCGGGTAATAAATTTTGCAATGAGAGGTCCTCCGAGGCCTGGAACAGCCTGTACGAAAAAGAGAAAATTATTACGATCGTTCCAACGATTTCCTCTATACACTCGTTTGGGTGACGGACTACCATGGGAATCACTCTGGAAAGCAACATATATCAAGTCGAAAATAAGAGAGAACAGGCAAAATTATCCGAAACTATTTCCATGTTTTACCATTTAACCATTACAGACTGCACTAGTCTTCGTTAAATATCTCAAAACCCTGCATAGCAATATAGGTAACTCCATGTGTATGACATTTTTATTTCGGTTTTACATACAGTCGAAACCACAACCGCAGAGTACGTACCTACATCCACATCAATATTGTACCCACGTACATAGACGCAATGTTATTCCAATAGAAACACCCAGATAATTTACACTAGGTCTACGGTATTAGGATATTCAAAGTAGGCAGACATCTACACGAGAAAAAGTAGAATGGATTAGTATTTATTGTATTTCAACTTTTTTCCTCGAACGAACACGCTGCGCTATGCATATACTATCCACACGACTCCACTGAACGGATCCAAAATATCTATAAAAGTGTCTAGAGTACATCTCTTGAGAAGTACATGGTTATTAAAATTTCTAAATATTAGAATATCATTTTTTTTAAATTATTCACATCTGCCTCAGAGCTCTATCCTCAATTGAGACTGATGTGGCCATAATAAAGACCAATTTGTAGCAAAGAGAGATTCATAGAAGCATATATCGTGGTTGAAGGCAGAAAACTTAGTATCCTCTGAAATCCCCCATAACGTTACGAAAAAGATGTTAAGTTTTGCATCTTCAACCAAGCTATGTAAAATAGACTGATCACTATTTGCTTGAAACACATTTGTTTTCTTCATGTCAAATTATAATATAGAACCGACAGTGAGCCCATTAGATGCTGCAGCCTGCAACTGCCAATACAATTTGACCATGAATCCCAGATGAGTCATTCATTAAACGCCTCATACACTTCGGCAGAGAGCAACATCATCATTGATAAAGTTTACTGTCTCGTCTCAATATAAAATATCCCACACACACACTTCCACATATGCTACGAGTAATCTGACAAAATTAAGCAAACAAAGCTAAACCTATTATAGCCTTTGGCTCCGGCGTACAATTTGAGTTTACGGGAGTGGCGCTCCATCATTTCAAGCATGCTAATTTTGGTCCTTCTTCCAAGTCGTACATCAAGACCAACTGTAAGTCAAGGCAAATAGAATGCTTTGCTGTAAGTTTTATTGTTAAATGAGAGCATCCGTAAAATAATTGCTCGTAATTATGTTTTAAAGCAATTTTTCATATGCGTCTTCGTAATTTGTACCCAATTCGTATACACATGCTGCTAAACCACGTCATCTAGTCTCATAGCTAGTAGATAATACACTTTAAGCAATTTTGTAGGTAGAATTGAGTAGGTAGGTAGGTATAAGAAGGTTTGGTCTGGTCTGTTCTGGTCCGGATCGGTACCTGCTTTCATATTATAGCACGTTCCTTTACGATACTTAGTGTACTACAATATAGTTAAAGGAAAGAAGGAGAGGAGTATGAACAGAGAGGAGAAAGCTAAATTCACATTTATCTGACAAGATGTACTTAGCCTAGCTTATTTACGATCTGTGAAAAAGCTTTACGTTTTGTGTCGACTCCACTTCATAGATTACAACATATTCCGGTAAAATGCGCTACATAACGAATAAGGAGCAATTTCAGCTGCTCCTACTCCAATGATTTTTTTACATCTGTGCTATCACAACCACAACATTTCTGAAATTTTGAACTATGGAGTTCATGAGAGTGGTAAATTTGTGTATACACAATTCTACATAAATGTTGAGACACATACATATGTATCCCTAGGTATGTAATAAGAATTACTCCGACATTCGTCATTGACCACGTGCCACTGCTCCACGGAAATTGCCTGGAAGGCAGTTCCACTGTACACACAGTCGTGCCATTTAGAGAGTATTTTCTTGCCTCAGAAATAATGATCCTACACCAATCTCGCATCAAGAGATGTATAATAGGAGCAGAGAGAACGATTACATGGAACCACTACCAAGAATATTATGCTACATTACCGTTGCTAAAGTTGCACACAATGACAATTCGTCGTGTTCTAGCTACGAAGGGACCAACTTTTACGAATACCGATTCAAAATATTTCCGTATCCATACGGTCGAAATGTGGGAGTCAATAACTCTGCCTACATACACACTAGTAAAGTACAAGTACAAACCTACCTAGTTCATACACTTCTCATATAACAATTTATGTTCGTCGTGAGGAATGGTAGTTCACTTGGTTTTAATAACAATTCCCAAACTTAGTTTGATCATAGAGACTGTCGACAGAATAAGAGTCAACTTTTGACAATATTAAAGGCAGGATGTAGTCTTCAGGGATGTAATTACGATGTAGTTGATTGAATCTATTTCCTTTCCTATATCTATTTCCCTATTTCCCACCTACCTACTGTAACGGGCATGGCCCATTACTAGTTCCCTTAGTTTTGTATTACTGCTAGATGATGGGGTAAATTAAGATTAGATTCATAATATTAAGTATTTG